>CAUYPK010067168.1:0-23418 GCA_963574355.1 Loris lydekkerianus | reverse complement strand
TGGTTTATGAACATTGCAACATTGCCAATAACAAACGAAAACACCGCGGCTAATGTTTTACCCCACCCTAATTTTTTTTAATTTTTTTTTTTTTTTTTTTTTTTTTTTTTTTTTTTTTTAGTAGAGACAGGGTCTCACTTTTTGCTCAGGCTGGTCTTGAACTTCTGAGCTCAAGCAATCCACCCATCTTGGCCTCCCAGAGTGCTGGCATTATAGGAAGGAGACACTGTGCCTGGCCAAATTTTATTTCTTAAACTATCAACTTTGTCTACTCAAAATAATAAAGTTTCCAGCACTTTTTTACCTGTATACTTATCAATCTTGAAACTTTAATGACATCTGTACAATATTTACCAAGAGATGGGCCATGTGGAAATATGTTATATGAGCTACGTTTCCATTACTGATTTCCTGTATTAAAAAGTTCAGTAATTAGATGTTAACATCCTTCATTTACTTTTATTTTTTGTTATACATTGTATAGTTATATGTAAACAATACCTGCCCTCAGAAACATTACAAGCTAGTTTATGTAGAAAATAAGTGCATATTAAAACAATCAGAATCATTGTGAAATACCTCATTATAATCACATAATTCTGTACACAATGATGCGTAAATATTATGGGTGGTGATTACTGATTTATAGGTTTAAGTTGGAATTCAATTCTTCTGAAAAGTCTGAAGTTTCCTCTGGATCTTTTGACAAAATTTTGAACATACTCCAAAAAAGATGATAAATAATCCAACATCTAATGTTAAAAATTAAATTTATAACCACTAAAATGTGGAAACAGCCTAAATGCCCTTCAAACCTGGAATGGATTGGCAAGCTGTGGTATATGTATACCATGGAATACTATTCAGCCATTTAAAAAATGGAGATTTTGCAGCATTTGTATTAACCTGGATGGAGGTGGAACACATTATTCTTAGTGAAGCATCACAGGAATGGAGAAGCATGAATCCCATGTATTCAACTTTGATATGAGGACAATGAATGATGATTAATAACACAGTAAGACATGGGGGAAAGGGAGAGCAGATAGAGAAGGAGGGAAAGGCTGAGGGAAAGGAAAAGGACAAAACAAAGAAAAGAAAAGAAAAGAAAAGAAAAGAAAAGAAAAGAAAAGAAAAGAAAAGAAAAGAAAAGAAAAGAAAAGAAGTGACTAATTCTCATATAAATTGGATTTAATTTTGACCAAAGTATATTGCTTACACATTGATTTTTAATTCAACTTGTTAATATGTTGTTTAGGATACTGCATCCTCATTTATAAATGAAATATGTTTGTAATTTTCCTTTATAATAACACATTTTTTTTCCAATTTTAATATCAGGTGTACCCAGATCAAGTAGAATGATTTTTAAGTATTCCTTCTTTTTCTATTGTCTATAAGATTTGGCATGATCTGTTTTTTGAAATTATCTTTTATTTTTATTTATAAATTTTAGTTGTCTATTTTTGAGACTTTGGAAAAAAATAAGAAGAAGAAATTAATTGATGATTCTATACTTAACCTCAGATCAAAGCATTCTATAATAGGCATACTCTTATTTGACAATGTGAATGTTACTTTTTTGCATTATTATTATTATTGCTCAATAAAAAACACATTATAAACAATAATGTAATTGTTAGAGCTTAAATAATTGATTAAAAATTATTAAAATTGTGGATATATCATTTTTAGTGTTATACATTTAGAGTCATCTGTATACCAGACATCACAGAGACAGATACCTAGATACCCATTTATACCATTGCCATGAATATGCAAAACCTCTAGAATTTTATGCTTTAGCACCTCATGATTTAAAAAATAAAATTATTTTTGTCTCATTGTTTTTATGTTTCTCTAATAAAATTTTTTATTGCTCATGGGATCTATAAAAATAGCATTTCTTTAAAATGCAGTGCAAATTTCTTCAAGTATGTGGTTACCTGACATAACAATTTCTTCGATGATCCTACTTAAAGTGCAAAAGGAAAAAGCACGTGGACTTTGGGGCTTGCAGGAACTGCCTCCTCTCTCAGACAGTGACCTCAGACTCATGCATTTCCTATTTTGCAAAATGAAAGAAACAAAATGAGATTATTGTGCTATTTGCTTGGGGTGACCCATAATACACAGCTCGTGGTGCCTGGCCTCAAGATGTCATCAAATGTGCTATCCCTCTTTATCATAGTTTAGATAAAAAAGATAAAAAATCATAGTTAATGGTGAAAGGTGTGGGTCTAGTTTCAATCTTCCACAGGTTGCCAACCAGCGAAGCTCTTTATAGGGAGAAATATTGCAAATAAATCTTTCCTAATAATTTTGATGCTATAGCTATCACATAAAAATCATATCCTGATAAGGTATAGAGGGAAAAAATATTCATTATATATGACATGCAGCACTTTTGCTTGCATTTCTGTTCCACTGCTAAATAGGAGCTAATATAACGTTTGGTCTCTCTGGAACTGGATTCCCTCCTGTGTAAAGTCTTTATCATTGTGGCCTCTTTCAGCTTCAAAACCCATTGCATTTTTTAACTGTGTGAAGGTGACATGAACACTGTTAAGGTAGCTACATTTTGTCATCATTTTTTGTTTGAAAAATTTAAAAAGTATTTAAAAGTCTGCTTTGAAGAACTTTTAAAATTTATATAAAATTGTTTAACTGTAGGTAATTTTAAAATGGTTTGAGTAAAAGAAGATCTCACCAGTTCAACAAAGTTCATATAATCTTTTAGGTTAGTTAGATATGAATTTAATAGATGAAAAATAAAAATCATGTTTGAATAATATCTTTTTATTATAGTTCCCTGAATATATTTGTTGTGCTTTGTGTTTTTAATGGATCTTTTCGTATATATGTGGTATAAATTTTGCCTTTGTGTTTTATTATGACTGCTATAACAGAAATAATAATAGATCTGAATAATGATAATTTTTTTTTTTTTTTTTGAGACAGGGTCTCAAGCTGTCGCCCTAGGTAGAGTGCTGTGGCGTCATAGTTCACAGCAACTCCAACTCTTGGGCTCAAGCAAGCCTTTTGCCTAGGTTTTTCTGTTTTTAGTTGAGACAAAGACTCACTTTTGCTCATGCTGGTCTCTAACTCATGAGCTCAAGCAATCCACCTGCCTTGGCTTCCCAGAGTGCTAGGATTATATGCATGAGCCTCTGCACCTAGCTTATAATTTCTATATTTTCTTACTCCACTGAATCCCAGAAGCATGCCGTATTTCACATCACAATCTATCCTATTGCTATCTGAAAGTTATTTATACATAATTTTTTGTGTTATTTCCCTAATGATTTACATTTCCAGTTACTGATACTTACATTAAAACTTTTCTTAGTAAATGACAATAAGTACTACAAATATGTTATAATTATAACATCAAAGGATCACAGGGAAGATATTTTGGAGGCTACAGAGAAATACTACATGAGACATTTATTATGAGTTCACAGAAATTATTTTACTTAATCTGTGACTAAATAGATTGTATATCCATATGTATTTATAAATTTCATCATTTTCTCATTTTTATCCAATCAACAGAAATTTAGAGGAACTCTAGTTTCCTGGAAAATTGTTTTTTGGCATTGAGAAAATAAGATAATAGAGCATGTATTTAATGATGAAAATTACTTTTCTAAGAAACATACTCACATACACACATACACTCAGACTGATGATTTAAAGACAGCAGGATTTTGCTTGAGTATGTCATCGATTTTTTTTTTTTTTTTTTTTTTTTTTTGCAGTTTTTGGCCAGGGCTGGGTTTGAACCCAGCACCTGGCATATGGGGCTCGTGCCCTACCCCTTTGAGCCACAGGCACAGCCCGAGTGTTTTTTTTTTTTTTTTTTTTTTTAAGAGACAGAGTCTCAATTTGTTGCCCTTGATAGAGTTGCTGTAGCACCAACCTCCAGCTCTTGGGCTTAGGTGATTCTTTTGCCTCAGCCTCCTGAGTAGTTGGTACTAACTACTACCACCACAACGCCGGGCTATTTTTTTGTTGTTGTTGCAGTTTGGCTGGACCGCGTTTGAACCCACCCCCCTCGGCATGTGGAGCCGGCACCCTACCCACTGAGTCATAGGTGCCACCCTGTCCTAGATATTTTTCTCTTTCATTTATATTCACGTACAGACAACTAATATCACTGTTTTTCTTGTTGAATAATTGAGACTATAAATGAGGATTGGTCCTAGGGGTGGGACTGTTTTCTTTATTGATAATTTTAAACAAGAATAAGATGTAATTAAATTTCCATATGAGTAGGTTGACATAAACAATACAATTGAAAAATAATTGCTATTGGGTTTTCAAAAGTACAAAAAGTGACTATGGTTTTTCCCTGTGCTCAATTATGATGCACCAGTACTGAAGTTTCTCTGATAAACAGAGTGAGGTAATGAAATAAAGTAGTTGGTAGAAATACTGGTGTTTAAAGAAAGCAGCACTACATAAAATTTATACTAGGACCATAATACTAAAAAACCTAAATATTACAGCTGTTTGAGAACATTATTTCCAAGAAAAATTGTGTTAAATTATCAAATATCTATGCTGAAGGAAAAAAACAGAAGATTGATTGGTTTGGAGAACTTTCATATTGATATCTCAAAACATGAATGATAATTCTAATGTATTATTGTTCACTGTTTTCTACCGTCCACATGAGGTAGCCAACTTGATTGACTTTTCAACACACTTTTGCTTATTAACCGTTTATCCATCAGAATTGATTATGTAAATTACATTAAAAAACTATTTCAAAATAAATGTGCCTTTAAGTATCATAAATTCTTAAACTTAACTAGAAAAGGAAAACTTGTTCAGTTTTATTCTTTCTGCTGTCAACTACTGACATGAACGTCAACCACTCCCCAGATTTCTTTGAATTTTAATATTTTTTCCCTGAAAAGACAATTATAGAGAGACAGAATAAAATAAGTACCATGAAACTGTAAACATCTATGTACGCTTACATAAAATTATAGAACTTTACATCTCTATTTACTAAGGTATTTCTATTAGACTTAACATTGACATTCTATTGCCATTCTGCTTGGTCTCCTTGCATTAGTGAAGGCATTTACAACATATTTTCATGTAAAAGTGATTTTGACTTTTTAAAATGATTGAGTATGACTGCCATGTAATAACTGATAACTAAATATTCTTGTTTTGTTCTACCCTCCCCCTAACCATAACATTAGCTGTTAGTTGTGGTCACCCTGGTAGTCCAATTTATGGAAGAACAAGTGGAAATGGATTCAATTTTAATGACGTTGTGACATTCTCTTGCAACATTGGATATCTTATGCAAGGGCCAACAAAGGCACAATGCCAGGCCAATAGACAGTGGAGCCATCCTCCACCTGTATGCAAAGGTAAAAGTCTAACCATCTTCCAGTTTAAGTCATAGTAATAATGTGTGTGTGTAAATATAAAGATAAAATTGAAACAACTTGGGAAGAATAGTAGTGTTGGGGACCAGCCCCCAAAGAGGGTACATGTGAAGTTTACTAGGTGTAGAATATAAATGTCTTAACACAGTAACTAAGAAAATGCCTTGAAGGCTATGTTAACCAGTTTGATGAAAAATATTTCAAATTGTATGTAAAACCAGCACATCGTACCCCATGATTGCATTAATGTACACAGCTATGATTTAATTTTAAAAAATAAGTTTTCAGTTAATAAAACAAAAAAGCTTGATCATCTCATTAACAAGGTTTTCCTTTTTTTAAAATTTTTAATTTGTATTTTTAAAGTTAAACATGGCTACCTTTATCATCTCTACCTATTTTGTGATACACTCAAAAAAATCATCAAGATAAGTTTTACTTGTAGTTTCCTTCATAATAAATAAAATTTACTTTTGGCATTTATTTTCTTCATATTTCTGTAAAGACTATGTTCAGGGCTCATATTACCATCATATATGAATTGAGGCTTTATTATTGTTTTCTTTATAGAAACAGATGAAGGAGAATTCTTTTTATTTTCCCATGTTGTAAAAAAGTATGATAAAATTCAACAAAAATTATTTTTCCACATTTTTTTTTCTCATGGTTCAAAGACAGTTTAAAAAGTAACACTCTTTAAATCCATACTCAGCATAATGCTTATAGAGTTACTATTATTCTAAAATTGCCAAAATATTTCCTTTTTTAAATATTTTCAACCACACAGACTTCGATTCATGTTTTAGATCATCCATGGATTAATTTTACTCCTGTAATCTTTGGTTCATTTGATTAATTTTTCTGTGAAAATAAGTTTCTAAATGTCTAATACAAATCTACGTAGGTATATATAAATAAATATATCTCTATATTATTCTGAATATATCTTTCAAAATTTGTCACTTGTTTAGTGGTCAACTGTTCTGATCCTGGAATTCCTGCCAATTCTAAAAGAGAAAGTAAAATTGAACATGGAAATTTTACCTACGGCACTGTAGTATTCTACGACTGCAATCCTGGATATTTTTTATTTGGATCTTCCGTTTTGATATGTCAGCCAAATGGACAATGGGACAAACCTTTACCAGAATGTATCAGTAAGTAGATAATGTGAATTGTTTCTTGAGAAAATGCCATGTGAGCAAAATTGTGGTTTCCTGACTTTATAAAAATACATGCAGGTACATATCAAAATACCTGAAGATATATATTGCTTGGAAATTATACTTACCAATATTCTTCCAATTCAATGCTAATACTATTTTTCTTAATTTTAGCATAATAAATATGTATTTATTATTCTTTTATCTTGAACTTTGATAGACAGGGTTGAATAAGAAAAGCAGGTATCTTTCATATTCCATGATATTATTTTTGTAGTAATATTTCATATTTATTGGAAGCAAAATTATTCTTAAATGATCAGCATGGATTCAGAATACCTAGGCATTTAAACAAAAAGTATTACTTAAAACATATATTTTTAAATATCTGTTTCATATACAGACATGCATATATGGAATAATCATTCGTGCACATAATCTTTCATGTAACTGAACATTTAATGAGTTTATTTTGTTATTGTTGTGTTAGGAATTGTAGGATGTACCTAAAATAAATGATAGTTCAGTGCTTATAATCAACATGTGTAGTGAGAAAAATAACCAATAGAAATAAATTAAGATTTTGTGAAGACATAGAGAAGTGAACATGAATACTAGGAATTCAGTCAATTGATAGGTCTCAGATTGAACTATATCTCGGAGAGTTCTTGGGCATAACAGGGAAGAAGAGAAGTTTATAGAATGAAGGAGTAGTATGTCATGAAATCATTAATTTTTGACAAGCAGTTTTTGATTATACTAAATTGGTGACTACAAAATTACTTTATGATCAAGTTTCATTTTGGGGTGTTGCTATTATGTTCACGAGGTGAGCTTTTATGAAAACATTATGACGGCATTCATATACTAATAAAAAAGCAAAAGACTTTGCTGTGTCTATAAAATTTTAATTTATATGCATGTAATTTGGTAAATTGGCCTGCTTATTAAAATTTATTTGATGTCTTTTGTAGACTGTCTTGTGCTATTGCTCGGATAATCCATTTACTTGGTCTCATGTAGCTACAACATTAATTAAAAATCTTTTTATATAGCATGTAAGCCTGAAATTCTTAAGATGTTGTTACTACCCATATATTTATTGTCTATTCATTTTTTATAGCATTTTCTGGTAGTGTGCCAAGTACTCAATAGTTTTATTAAGTTTGCTTCCTCTTATGCTGTTTGATACCTTAGAGATATTTAGCGCTCAATATATATATATATTTTTTGAGTATAACTAACAGGGAGTACACATTAAATTATCAAGCTGCCTCTAGTTCCTAAAGAATACTCTGTAATGTGTTTACTTCTGATTCTGCTATGCCCTGCAGTATTTTGTCTGTTCATCATAATTTACTCACTAAATATTGCCATTGGAATGACTCTAGGCTATAAATTCGATTGTAAATCAGAGACCCATCACCATTCTATCTCCAGTACGCTCAAGTTTTTCCCCTTTACTTTTTGTATGGCTTCACTTTGAATCTCTGTGGCATCCTAGATCCGTAGTCAATCCATGTTACTCCCGTCCCTCACTTGTACATCTTTGTCCATGAATATACACATGTCACCCCCATATGCATGTGCCTAAGGACACATGAACCACCCCATACATACAGATTTGTCATAACCACTCAGTCATTTTTACTTAGCTCACGACACTCCTGTTACACTGTTCCTCAGAATGAGTAGGTGAACAGAAATAGCTTCTGGAACTCCAAAAACAGCTTTCACATAAATAGATTTTTACTTTCTGGAGGTTTTAGATGCTTGTGTTGAAAATTTGCTCATAACTTATTTTAAAAACAAGTTGGTACAGGTTATTCGATAGGAGATATAAAAAAATTTTATATTCAATAATTATGTATTGTAGTGATTGACTGTGGCCACCCTGGAGTTCCTCCTAATGCGGTCCTGTCTGGCGAGAAGTATACTTTTGGGTCTACTGTTCACTATTCCTGCACAGGAAAACGTTCCCTTCTAGGACAATCATCCAGGACTTGCCAATTAAATGGCCATTGGAGTGGATCACAACCTCATTGTTCAGGTACCATTTGGAAAATTGAACAATGCATTGGAAGTTACATTACATAGTATTATTATTACTTTTATTAGGAACCTATACACAAAACAATCCAACAGTATAAAATAACACATTTCTCTTTTTAAACTCTCATAAGAAAATCTGAAACATTTCTGATACATTATTGGAATTATTTCTAATGTAACACAAATTTAAGGCGCATGTTGACATTGTTCTTATAGGTGGCAAATTACAGATAAATGTTTTGAATTGCACCGTGTGTAAAGAATATGTGATTTAGGATACACTGTATGAATTGCTTTTGTTCATTAAAATGAGGAAATTGCTCAAGCTAAAGTAGCCATATCATTTTAGCAGAAACCAAATATAATTTTCTCAAGAAGACAAGATTACATGAGTGATTTTCTGTCAGAGTTTAGTTTCATTCAGTCTTTTAAGCAATTGATTATTTAACTGCATAGTTTAAAAATAGAGTCTGAAATGTTTTAAAGTGAATTAACCTTGACAAGTTTTATGAAAGATATTTATTGAACCTAATGCTCTTTATTATTAATATGCAACATACAACTCCTGAGTTTTTGCAACCCCAAAGTGTGATCTCTGAAAATATGAATATTAAGGATATTTTAATTAATAATTTATCCATAGAGTATTTGATATTTTCTGAATTATTTCAGCTACCGCTTATCTTCAAAAAAAATATCATTTAAGTGTAAGATCTAGATGATATTATTTATTTTTCCCCATCAACCAAATATTGGACTTATTTTTCTGCCTTTTCTCCATTTATGTATTGTACATTATCTTTATATTATTTTATATCAATGGAGATCATGCTGATCATTTATAAGAGTTTATTTTTCATTGTTTTCACTTTAGAGGTGAAAGTTGTGAAGTAATTACTTGGTCTCTAAATCTTGTAACCAATGGTTAATCTCTATGAATTGCTTGGGGCTTGAAAGTTAATCTAGAAATTTTAAAAATTATTTTAGCCCATAACTGATTTTAATTAAAATGTCTTTTCTTAAATTAATTCATAGTAAATTAATTCCGAGATAATTTACTATTCATATAAACAAACACATCCACCAATGTATTAGAAACTGCTATGGGATTTCAATAAATAAAAAAATTACATAGATATTTAAAAGTGAAATACTGATTTTAAATTTTTGTATGATTATTAATATTACCTCATATGAAACTGAGGTGGTCTAAAGAAGGATTCTAAATAAACAGGGCATGTCACAAAGGCATCCAGAAAGAGAGCAGCTTCAGTGCTTACATGTTCATCTCTCTCTTTCTTTTTCTCAAATATACTAATATTACAGCAAATTCAATTAGAATTATTTAAGAAGTAGTAAAGAGACTGAGTAAAGATTGAGTAAATCTTTAGCATTAAAATCAAAAGATGAACGGGCAGTGCCTGTTGCTCAAAGGAGTAAGGGCACTTGCCCCATATATTTGAGGTGGCGGGTTCAAACCCAGCCCCAGCCAAAAAAACTGCAAAACAAAACAAAAACAAAAGATGACCACCGAGGCATCAGCAAATTTCTTATTAGGAATTTAAGTCACAATTTATAAATGATAATTATTTATAATCTATTTTTGTTTTAATAAATGAGAAATATATAATGCATTCATCTTTGATCAATAGTCACTAATGGAGAGAATTAGGGAAGAAATTTTAGACTATAGGAGAAACTTCATGTCCTAGCACACCACAGTTTTACTTTAACAACAACAACAAAAGATTATCAGTAGTGGGAAATTCAAAGAAGGAAGAATGCAAATTATGGAATTCAGTATTTAATTTTGGTTTTTAAGTCAATTGTCATAGTTATAAATTTTCCATTACTTTCTCATTAACTAAATCTTAATGCAATGTCCACAACTATTTAGCATCTCCAAAAATGACTGGTCTGGAAAATAATGGCATACTTTGCAACCATTTTCTTTCTTTTTCATTTATGCTTTTTCCCCTCTTATAATGGAATCAGATGGGAAATATAAATTACATTACATTTAGTTAATTGAATTATGTTAAATCCAGAATGCACAGAAACAAATGCCTACCAAATTGTGGTTTAAATCATGAACTCAGTAAGTGGATGTTAAGATAAATTAACTAGAACTATATTGCTTTGCAGGTGACGCTACAGGTACATGTGGAGATCCCGGTACGCCCGGTCATGGTTCTAGACAGGAAAGTGATTTCAGAACTAAAAGTACTGTACGTTTTGCTTGTGATACTGGTTATATTCTTCATGGCTCAGAAGAAAGAACATGTTTAGCAAATGGCAGTTGGACAGGAAGACAACCAGAATGCAAAGGTAATCTCAGGCAGAAACTAGGGAAATTACTCTTACCGGTTCTCCCTACCCACAAACACAAAATAAAAGTAGCTGTATTTTAGTTGTAGTGATATCACACTATAAGACAACTCTATGGTAATAATTGCTAAAAAAACAAAATCTTTTAATCATTTATATTCATTGTTCACAAGACAGAAGACATTTAAATTGAAAAAGTAAAAAAAAAATGTTAAAAATATTTATGTATTCCCCTTACAGTAGTACTCCCTTATCCATAGGGGAGAGGTTCTAAGACCCTCCCAGTGGATTTCTGAAACTGCAGATAGTACTGAACCCTGTTTTTCTTATACATACACACCTGTGATAAAGTCTAATTTACAAGTTAGGTACGGTAAAATTTAACAGTTATGACAAAATAGAGCAATTATAACAATCTATGGTAAGGAAAGTTATCTGAATGTGGCCTCTCTCTCTCAAAATACCTGGTTGACTCTGCTCATTCTTCTTATGATCTGTCCATCTGTTAACCCAGGTAGCGTATGTGGAGTGGATACCCAGGGCAAAGTGATGATTTACCTTCTGGGTGGGATGGGACAAGATTTTATTATGCTACTTAAAACTTGATGAATTCTTTATTTATAATATTTTTCATTACATATTTTCAGATCATGGTTGACTACAGGTAATAGACTTTGTGGAAAGCAAAACACAGAGAAGGGAAGACTAGTTTAACTGTATTGTAGATAGCAGAGAAAAATTTGTTTGTTTTGACATAAACATTACCTCAAGATCTGTTTTTAGCTTCCAGATGCATAAAAATGGAAAAATATAAAAAGATGCCTAACTATGACTAAGATTTTTGTTTGTACAATACAGTTGCTAGTTACAGGAATTCATAAAATTTGGGATGTTGGGGTAAAATTATCATTTGTTCAACTCAGAAATCTAGAATTTATAATTAAATCTTAAAAGATTGGCTCAAAAATAAAATGTTGCTATAAAATTACTGTTGTGATTTAAATTGTTCCTTGTGTGATGATTTTATCACAAAAACTAATGTGTAATGTATTTTTAAAATTTACTTGATGTTGTACTAAAGATATTGGTTTTATATATAGAAAATAATTACCAATGTAACTTTTTGAGAGTTTTTTTTTATTGATTATACTATAGAAATGTTTGATTATGTTTAAAGTTAGTATTCATAATCTAGGAAAGATACTATTTACCTGTTTAACTTGACCAGTTTTAATAATCTTAAGAGACAGTTTAAGTATGAGTAGGGAAAGGACTTGGAGAACAAAGTTGTTGATCTAAATACAGTAAGGAAGACTAAAACACTCAGTTCTTTTCTCAACTATATTTTCCAGAAGCAAAGTCTCCCTAATGATGTCATAGGTGTGCAGGTTCATTCTGCTGAGCATCACGTGGGTGGTGTCTAACTCAGTCCTTTGTCCAGCTGACCTACAAGACATTTGACAGATGAAATGCAGAATGATGCTGGCGTTGGTTTAAGAGCAAGCATATTAAGGATAATTGAGGAACTATGAGTCGTAGCAGATATATAGTATAATTGATATTTTTCTCATGAATTAGCTCATATACATCACTTAGGAAAACATTTTAAAGTGAATGGACAAAGGATGTAAACAGAAATTACAGAAAAGCAAAAAATGCAAGATACAAAAAAGTACAACAAAACTACTGACTAGAAAATAATGGTTAAACATCAAGGCATAATTTTTCACTGATTTTTAAAATAGTAGTAAGAAATTCTGGTGTGTGTGCAGCAAAATTAGACCTTTATAAGCTATCAAGATGATTTTTATTGTGATGTTTGAGAGGAATTTGACAAAAATGCACAAATATTCACAGGGTATATCTATAGGTTCAATTTATTACTTCACTTCTAAGAAGTTGTTTAAAGAAAATAAATATAACTAAAGCAAATACATAATCATGAAAATGCATTTTTATGCCTAATAATTTATAACGACCAATATTTTATAACATTATTACATAAAAATATCATAAGCAATTGCATGTTTACATAATTGAAAGGGTAGAGTGAATAAGAAATTGTATATCATATAAAATTTAGTGAGACATAAGATTTAAAATTACATACTTTATTAGAACCATGGGAAATTATATTCATTTGAAATAAAGTATAGAAGGAAGTATGCAAACAAGGATAGCACAATAGTTATGAAATTAGTAGTAAATGTTATTTTCTTTATTCCAGCTATTTTATCTTGTTATCAATAATTTTAATAATTCACAATAAGATATAAAAACTTTCCCAGAATGTGAAGCAGAAAATGTATATAATAATAAAAATACAAAATAACATATTGAAGTGACTTAATTTAAATCATAAATATGGAAGTGTAAATTTAAAGAATATATTATTTTTAACAAACTGCTGCATTTTTTTTTAAATGATGGCAAATGGTCTTGTAAGGATGTCTGAGAACAAGCTAATTTTTACTCTATTGATACAAATGCACATTGTTATAATACACTATAATGAGTGTGCCTGTGGCAATACCCTTCAAGCAATTTTAAAATATCTGCTTATTATTCTTACATAATACTTGTACATATTAATGGGGTATATGAGACATTTTGTTACATGCAGAATGTTAATGATCAAGTCAGGGTTTTGAGATACCCATCACCAGGAGTACTTTTCATTTCTTTAAGAATATTTCAAGTCATCAAATATATGTCTTTTTAACTGTACAATACATTGTTGTTAATTATAGTCACGCTACTTAAAAATTCCTTAAAGAGGAATTCAGAAATTCCTCTTTAAGATATTTATATTAAAAAAATGGGAACCAAGGAAAGTAATTGTGTATGTAAATTGGAGTATTTTACAACCAAAATGATACCACAACAAAACTAAACCAGACTTAATTTTTATCAATAAGGGATTGGTTAGTAAATATGAATTTTAACGAACATAGTAGAAAACCATCCAGTTACTTACTAGTCTTCATTATAGAACCATGCCCTAATAGTAGTGCTAAATGAGAGAATTAGAATTAGGCATAATATGGTTCTATTTTTTACTATTTTTCTATTGCATTATATTTCAAGTCATCAAATATATGTTTTTTGAACTGTATGATACATTGTTAATTATAGTCATGCTACTTAAAAATTTATATTAAAAAAAGGGAACAAATGAAAGTAATTATATTAATTGGAGTATTTTATAACCAAAATGATACCACAACAAAACTAAACCAGATTTAATTTTTACCAATAAGGGATTGGTTAGTAAATATGAATTTTAATGAACATAGTAGAAAACCGTCCAGTTACTAGTCTTCATTATAGGAACCATGCCCTAATAGTAATGCTAAATGAAAGAATTAGAATTAGGCATAATATGGTTCTATTTTTTACTATTTTTCTATTGTATACTTTACACCTAGTACAATGCCTAAAATAAATGTTGAAATGTTTAATTTCATTAATTTCATATATATATGTATATAAATATTTTATCAAATGTTATGTCTTAATGGTGGATTTAAAAACAATCTTTGTCCTTTATATTTTATTTTTTATCATTTTAGAAATGGCTATTACTTTGATAAAAAATAGTATAGTGATTTTAAAATAATTATCTCTAGCAACAAAAGAAATGTACACATATAAAATACACTTCATGTAAAGCATTCAATTAGCAAAAATGTATTATGTTTAAATCTATATACCAGCCTAAATATGATCCAATGCTTTTATTATATGCCATCAGAATCATATCCAGGAACTTGTATTGCCTTACCACTCTAACACTGCCTAGCTTTGTGACATTGAGCAAGTTACTTAATCTCTTTGTGCCTCAGTTTTCTAACAAAAAATGGTGGTGTTATTAATACTAATTCATGGCATTGTTGTGAGGATTAAATAGCACTGAAAAAGTTCTGGCTGTCTCACAGTAAGTCCTAAATGAATGACAACTGTGAGTTGACTGCCAGAAGATGACTGGCAAAAGGAGATGGCTTTGTGATCTAGAACTAAATGTAAATGCAGATATATTCCCAGGTAAATAATAAATCTCTTCTTTCGCAAATGATAATATTATAGAGGTAAAGTAATTGCTACCTCTCTTCGTGTGTCCACCATGCTTTTAAGCTAAGATTAAGGGATACTAACGATATACATTATATAATAAAGACTCATGAGAGATGACTCATATCATTTTCTAGTTTTAGTTAATTTTATTTGTGTTTTGTTCAAATAAAGTTATTCTAGATAAGAAAAGCCTTATGTATTAGGTGTGGAGGAATAAAAGAAAAGAGCCAAGATTAAGTGATACTAAAGATATACATTATATCATAAATAAATAAATAAAAATTTTCAAAATGAATACAAGAAAATGTGTGTACCATATGACTTGACCACATCTTGAACTATTCTGATTAAAGATGTTCTTGATTTTTATTATAAAGAAATATGACTGAGTATGGGTCCCTATTTCAAAATTCAAATTATATTTTAAAACACAGATGGCACTTTCCAAATCCATTGTGTCTAAGCTATGTGTTATGATACATAACAAATAAAGATGACCAATGTTTCATTTTAAGCAGGTGCTAATTCATGTAGATGAGAATAATTGTGCTTGACAACAGGTAAAATGTCTGCTATATCATATCATAGGTTCTGCTGAAAATATTATCTAGAGTTTGATTTTTTTTTCACAAAAATATGGAATGCATCATGAATTTGCATGTCATCCTTGCACAGGGGCCATGCTAATCTTCTCTGTATCATTCCAATTTTAGTATATGTGCTGCTGAAGTGAGCATTAGAGTTTGATTTTTTTTAGCTATATAAAATAAGTAACCTTATCTACATAGACATATATGCACACATATAGCACCATACAATGACAGACCAAATGAAACATATAAGATGCTCCAGGGAAATACGTGGCACTCTCTGAAATTATAATTATACTTCAAGTGGAGGCTTCTCCATGTTGTTGGTGATTGTTACTTAGATAAAATAGTTAAACATGATATATAATATTATAGTTAATCATAAAGGTCATTTGTTTCAGAATGCACCATGTAAGCCAAACTAGCAACAGCTTTTTATTGAAAGTGTCAGCACACTCCCAGGAAAGAGAGCAGGCAGCTTCCCCTGAGAAGTGGCTTTAGACCTTTCCTTGCTTTACTAAGTGAGAACAGGAATTTTCAAGGCCAAGGGGTTGGCTTTTACTCACAATTTTTGCAATCACTCCTAGAATTGGGTTTGCTCTCATTATCATACTCTATGTGGTTGTCTTGGTGATTTTAAGAGCAGAGAAATGACACCTAATTAGCCAATGTTCTTGTAAGGTAACAGACATAGCTGACAAGCCAATTGAAGCTGGTTCTTGCCTTTGGTTACCCACCCCTTTTGTTTAAGGCTGTTCACTGTTACACCAGCATCCAATCTTTAAGCCCTTGCATAGGGTTTCTGCCTTGTCTGCTAGTCTCCTCCTCTAACAATATTACAACAAAATTCGGTATTGCATTTCATACAGGATGGCTTTTAAGACATAAACAATTAACTATGGAATCATGGAAAATAGTTAAACATGATATATAATATTATATTTAGTCATAAAAGTCATTTGTTTTTGTGACGCCTGATTAGTATATATTGAAACCTTAGTAAAAACCATCACTAGAATTTTGTTACTTTGTATACATTTTATTTTTAGTAATCCTTGATCTAGAAATAAACTTTAAGGTAAATGAGTTCCACATAAAGGCATGTGTAAATAAAAATATGCATGAATGCTCATAATATTTAGATTATATATTTGTCCTCTTAGAAGTATAAATATCGTAAATCTCAATTATATTTTATTGTTGTTACATTATCTTCCAGTTTTAAATAAGTTTCTTTTTAGCCAGAGATTTTTATAACCCTTCTCTGAAAGATTTTGTGATGCTGAAGGCAATACAGTACTCTTTGTGTAATTACTTTACTTTCTAAAGCTTTTACTGAATCTACTAACAAAAGTCATATAAAATCTGTAATATGATTTGCATTCCAGTAATTAAGTTTACTAAAATCAATATGAATTCCTTTTGAGTTTCAACTACTTAAGAGTTCACTGTTCATTTTAGAAGTTTTCATTGCATCTTTGAATAATTTGAAAGAATCATTTAGTTAGTAACTTTGGGGGAAAGGTTTTCTAATTGTGGTATTTTTATATATACACTCTTAAACATTTTGCTTTGCAGCTGTACAGTGTGGTAATCCAGGCACAACAGCCAATGGGAAAGTCTTTCGAATCGATGGCATAACCTTTGCTAGTTCCGTCATCTATTCCTGCATGGAGGGATACATCCTCTCTGGACCTTCAGTTAGACAGTGCACAGCCAATGGAACATGGTCTGGAACTGTGCCTAATTGTACAAGTAAGTCTTTTCTTAATATCATTAGTTACATGAAAGTATTTGTAAGTATATGAGTATGTGTGGGGGGTATTTGGTAATTAATAAAACCATGTAAGGTTTAGAACATTTATATTGTCCTTCAGATTAAAAGATAGTAGTAGTTTTAAAGGACATTAATAGTTATTACAATTAGAGTATACACTAGTCAGGTAGCTTGTCAAGAACCTGGATTAGCAAGCAGAGGAAAGAGGGTCCAAAGAAAATCAGTACTGTTAAATATAGTTTAACAAATGTTAAGAGGACTTACAACTGTGATCAATATTAAAAATACAAAGGTTTTATTTTGTCAATCTAATAAAATCAACAACCAAATTGATTTTTAAAAAGACATACTTAGTATTATGACTTCTTGCACTATTATAGAAAGTTCTGATCGCTGCTTTGCTCTTTTGATATGTTAAAAATGTATGGCAGGTTAGAGATTCTGTCTTATATAATAATAAAACTGCCCCCTTGAAATTTTTGAAGGATATAGTTAAAATATTTTTAATTATATAAATGAATGCCTATGTGTAGAATAAAATTTAACCAATAATACAAAAATTGGACAATCGTTGTTGCCTATGTTTATTAAGAACTACTTGTGTCAGTGTATATTTACCAATTGTCAAATACTTACCAGTGAAGTGTGGAATGTTGATAGCAGGGGAAGTTTGACTTCCTGGGCGTGGAGAGTACTTGGAAATTCTCTGCACTTTCTGCTTAAGTTTTCTGTGAACTTAAGACTGTCCTAGAAAGTAAATCTATTTTTAAAACAAAGAAAAAGAACTTCCATGTTATTATGTACTACAAATTATAATTTTTAAAAAAATATCCAAGCGTTGTTTAGAACGGGTCCAGAGACTGTAGGAGTCATGAGAATGGGATGCCAAGCCTCAATAGCAAAGGAGATGGAGAGTATTAGGGGGAGGGTCTTTTGATTGCAATTCCAACCGAGCATAGATACTTCTGCTATGGGGGTGGGGGTGGGTCTCATTAAAAGTGGACCAATTAGGGAATAACAACATAAATACGCTTAAGTAAAATTTTATACATGAGGAATATGTTGCTTTCAGGACTCAAAAAAGCACTGGCCTTTCAATGTTGTGTCGGTAAGAAGGTCAATAATTGTGTCTCGATTGTGTCAGCCATGGAATGCCACTTGACTGACCAAATAATTCTCAGAATTTTATCTGAGAGGGTACTGCATTGTACTATTTGTGAAGCCATGATCCATCATATAGCCACCCATTTTTGTCTGAGCTTATTTGTATTTGTATTTCCTGAATGAATGGTTGAAATGAATATACTCAGAAAAGGGCACTATAAAAGTAATGGCATACCTGCATTCCTGGAGAAAATCAGCTGTAGTTAATGTCTTGCCTACCAAGTTTGAGTGTGATGACAGGGCTATTAAGATATCCCATGTGAAACTGACAGCAAACTATGACTGTAAGGCCGTTGAAATAAACATTGAATAGAACAAATTAGCCAAATCTATAACAGCAAAGTATTTTCCAGTTATTGATTAAGGCAGCAATTTCAGTGGTACTGAGTGTGGGAGTCTTAATCAGGACAGCTTTGACTTTTAGGGAATAATAATGCACATTTCAATGCCATTCCTTTTCATCAGGTTCTATCATTAAGCAAATTGGCCTACTAAAGGGAAAGTCAGTAGGAATTTTTTTTTCTCCTGAAATAGGTTTTATGTCATGGTTCTTAAGTATTGTGGACCTTGTTTTCATCTATATTTGGGCTATATTAACTATTATAATTCGGAGGGAAGTTCCCTGGGGTTCTGTTTAATCAATCTGATTTTAAGTGCCAAATATTTAATTTTAATTTATTACCAATTGGTTCAGAGTGCCAATATGTGAAATTTTAGGACACTGGACACTATGGTCAAAGGGAATTTAGGCAAGACAATAGTACAGTGTTTAAGGTGAGAAACACACGTTTGTCTTCTGTTTTGCATTTGGTAACTCCCCTGAAGTACAGGATGTACCTTATGTAGATTCAATGGGATCTCCAGCTATAACTGTAACTTAAGTCCCAGTATCTATTAAGACCATGAAGATTTTTTGAGAGATTCATGTCAGGAGATGTTACATTTAATTTAAGCCTATGTTTTAAAGCTATAAAAGCCAACCAGTGCCTTTTATCTTTCTGTTGAATAAATTATAGTAAAGAACCTCTGTAAGTAGACCACCCAAGAGACTGTATAAGCTGGTTAACATACAGAGGTGGTCCACAGAAGGAACTAGGACTCTACTGATACATACATGTGGTGCATGTTGGTCTTTGAAAATTAAGTTAACTTAAAGAGGTGGTCAGTGTAGGGAGGTGATAAACTATTGAGGTTCTACTATATTTTAGTAAATTTTGTATTTCCAATTGAATCTAATTAATCTTTATTTCAGTCTTTCTTTTTCTTGTGTCTAGACTTTTTTTTTTAGAGGAGGAGGTGAGGAATGTGGCTACTCGATACACTTCAGGGGAATAATGATTGTCTCTACTTTGTCCTTATTTTTCAGTTTCTTACTCCAGAGGTTTCAACTCAGTATTTTCAGTGTTAGAAGTCTCTCGTTGTAGCACTGGTATTTGTCACTTTCTTACTCCAGGATTAAGTCAGATTTGAATTAAGCCTGTAACTGTGTCACAGGCTGACACAGGTGTTGTTTTCCTATAGCTTTGAAGATCAGGGTCTTGTTCATAGCAGACACATAGGCAGCAGCAGCAGCAGCACCCAAGGCCTTCCAAAGGTTCCCAGGGAGCTGTCTGCTTTATAATAGTGAATCTGAGCACACCTGCTGGGGACTACTCTTTCTCAAATGGGCATTCACTGAGGGGGTCTGTTTGCTGCACAGTGTATCAGTCCTTGCCCTTATAGAAGGAGGTCAACACAAGCGTGAGACATACAATCAATAGTCATAGCATAAGACTTGTGCCTCTGGGCCTAGCATCATTGTGTTGAGACATATGATTAAATCTAAGACAAACGGAGAGAGTCAGGCTGAGAGATACACAACTCAAGATCACCTTAAGGGGGACCACAATCCTATATTTCTGTCTCCAAATGTCGATTTTCAATATTTCTAACTTGGGTCTATTATATAAATGTACAACACTGGGCTAACCTTCAAAGAACTCTCCTTGGCCCTCTGGTGACTGTTGTGATATTCAGCAATGAGGTATGTAGCACTTTGTCTAGGAAGAGTTTTCAAATTTAATTGTCAGTTGTATAGGACAATGACTCTGATGACCATTCTAGAAAAAGGGTTCCAAAATTGCTTATATGGGTGGATGGACTAGGCACATAGCTTGGACTAGGTGCATAGCTTCCCAAGGAGAGTACCTCAAAGGTGACCATGGTGATGTTCAACAGTGAAGTATGTAGCACTTTTTCTAGGATAAGTTTGTAAACTTAATTGTCCAATTTCATATAGTATGTTTTCAATATATAGTGATCAAAGAAAATTAAATGAGAATATTCAGAGTAAAAGAAATGGGCTAACTTATATAATCTTTTTTTTCCAACGAATAATCATTTCATTTATTCATGGGTAAATACTTGAATCTTTTATTTAAAAATATTTTCCAATTTTAGCAAAGATAAACAAATAAACATAATTCTTGTGATTGAGAATTACATTGGCTTTTTTATTGAATGGCCTCTGTTTTTCCTTATGAATTTTTAATCAAGCTAAAATTCATTCAATTCAAGAAAAAGTGGTTATATATAATATATTGAAAATATAAAGAAAGTTTGTTTATGTCAGTTATTCAAAGAGAAATAGTGTGCTAAATAAAATATTTCAAGTGTCAGCTTTTCAATTATAAATTGCTGTTAGACTAACACCTAAAATTTCATGACAGTTTATTTACTCTATAAGCAAAAACAAAAAGCTACTACCTTGTAGACACTCAAACCAAAAAGCAAAAAGGAAAACATCCCACAAAAGAAGAAGCAAAGAGATAGGTTTAAGTCACTATTAAAACAAACTAAAATTCTGTAAAGAATTTAAAGAACTGCCTACCACGGGTACAGCTCAGTGCTAAACAATAATTTCTATCACATAAATGGCTGAAATTTCCCATTCAACTTAGCTGTTTCCTATACATAACAAAAAGATTAAATCCAAGTAAAAATGTATTTTAATACATTTTGATTTAATATAATTGCCTTTGTAGAAATTATTATTTTTTTTTAATTATTGGCCTTTTATTTAATATTTCCTTTAAAAAATATACAACCTTGTATGTTCTTTTTAGGATCTCAGTTATTCCATTCCAGAAGCTTCAGTTTTTGTTTTGTTTTGTTTTTTACTTTTTGAAAAACTTCTCATTTCAGAATAATATCAAACTTTAAAAAAATTTCAAGCATAGTATAAATATTTCTGTGTATATGTACCCACATTCACCTGCATTTTTGTCCAACTGTTTTTTTTTCTTTTACAGTTTCTTAAATTTCTTTCCTTTTTTTTTTTGATAATTATTTATTTTTTATTTATTTATTTTTTTATTTTTAAATCATAGCTGTGTACATTTGTGCAATCAAGGGGTATAATGTGCTGGTTTCATATATAATCTGAAATATTCTCATCAAACTGTTCAACATAGCCTTCATGGTATTTTCTTAGTTATTATATGTAGACATTTGTATTCTGCATTTAATAGGTTTTGCCTGTACCCATTCTAAGATGCACCATAGGTGTGGCCCTACCTATTACCCTCCCTCCACCCTAACCTCCCCCCTCCCTTGGCCCTTTCCTCATATTCTTGAGCTATAGTTGGGTTATAGCCTTCATATGAAAGCTACAAATTAGGTTCAAAGTAGGGCTGAGTACATTGGATACTTTTTCTTCCTTTCCTGAGATACTTTGCTAAGAAGAATATGTTCAAGATCCATCCATATAAACATGAAAGACGTAAAGTCTCCATATTTCTTTAAGGCTGCATAATATTCCATAGTATACATGTACAACAGTTTGCTAGTCCATTCATGGGTCGATGGGCACTTGGGCTTCTTCCATGACTTAGCAATTATGAATTGGGCTGCAATAAACATTCTAATACAGATGTCTTTGTTATATTGTGATTTTTGGTCTTCTGGGTATATATCTAGTAAAGGAATTATAAAATCGAATGGCAGGTCTATTTTTAGATCTCTAAGTATTCTCCAAACATCCTTCCAAAAGGAACATATTAGTGTGCATTCCCATCAGCACCCTTTCTCCACATCCACGCCAACATCTCTGGTTTTGGGATTTTGTTATGTAGGCTACTCTTACTGGGGTTAGGTGATATCCCAAAGTGCATTTCTCTGATGATCAAGGATGATGAGTTGTTTTTTTTCATGTGTCTGTAGATCATGCATCTGTCTTCTTTAGAGAAGTTTCTCATCAAGTCCTTTGCCCACCCTGAGATGGGATCACTTGTTCTTTTCTTGCTAATACATTTGAGTTCTCTGTGGATTCTGGTTATTAGACCTTTATTGGAGGTATAACCTGCAAATATTTTCTCTCATTCTGAGGTCTGTCTGCTTGCTTTACTTACTATGTTCTTGGTTGTGCAGAAGCTTTTTAGTTTGATCAGGTCCAGTAATGTATTTTTGATACTGCTTCAATTGCCTGAGGAGTCCTCCTCATAAAATATTCACCCAGGCCAATTCCTTCAAGAGTTTTCCCTGCACTTTCTTCAAGTATTTTTATAGTTTCATGTCTTAAGTTTAAATCTTTTATTCAGTGAGAGTCTATCTTAGTTAACAGTGAAAGGTGTGGGTCCAGTTTCATCTTTTACAGATCGCTAGCCAGTTCACTGAGCACCATTTGTTAAATAGGGAATCTTTTCCTCAATGAATGCTTTTAATTGGCTTGTCAAAGATCAAATAATGGTAAGTAGCTGGATTCATCTCTTGGTTCTCTATTCCAGACATCTACTTCTCTGTTTTTGTGCCAGTACCATGCTGTTTTAATCACTATCGATTTATAGTATAGTCTCAGGTCTGGTAGCGTGATTCCTCCTGCT
>CAUYPK010067167.1:0-11789 GCA_963574355.1 Loris lydekkerianus | reverse complement strand
TGTTGGGTTATAGCCTTTCTGTGAAAGCTATAATTTAGCTTTATAGTAGAGCTGAGTACATTGTATTCTTCTTCTTCCATTCCTGAGATACTTTGCTAAGAAGAATATGTTCCAGCTTCATCCATGTAATCATGAAAGAGGTAAAGTCTCCATCTTTCTTTAAGGCTGCATAATCTTTTTGGTATACATGTACCACAATTTGCTAGTCCATTTGTGGGTCAATGGACACTTGGGCTTCTTCCATGACTTAGCAATTTGTGTTCCAAAAATTTTGTGATTTCCTTCTTAATCTTAATGGGTGGGGCCACATCTACGGTGCATCTCATCTGTAACCCATCTATCCTTCAGCATAAGGTTGTTTAGCTTCAATGTTTTTGTATGGGTATGCAGATTCCTGTTGTTATTGAGTTCAACTTTTATTCCATGGTGGTCTGAGAGGATGCAAGGAATAATTTCTATTTTTTTAAATTTTCTGAGATTAGATTTGTGGCCTAGGATGTGGTCAATTTTGGAGTATGTTCCGTGGGCTGATGAGAAGAATGTGTATTCAGTTTTGTTGGGATGAAATGTTCTGTAGATGTCTGTTACGTCCAGATGTTGAATGGTTGAGCTTAAATCTAAAATTTCTTTGGTTAGCTTCTTTTTGGAGGATCTATCCATGACTGCTAAAGGGGTGTTAAAATCTCTAATTAATATGGAAGTGGAGGAAATCGAGTTGCTCATGTCTGTTAGAGTTTCTCTTATAAATTGAGGTGCATTTTGGTTGGGTGCATAAATATTAATAATTGAGATCTCATCATATTGTGTATTACCTTTAACAAATATGAAGTGTCCATCCTTATCCTTAATTATTTTGTTTGGTTTAAAGCCTATTGCGTCTGCGAACAAGATTGCAATGCCTGCTTTTTTCTATGTGTTGGCTACCTCTTTATAAAATTTTATAATAAATATTTTGTAAATAAAGGTACATATGGCTACAATTTTCCATTTTCCCTATGTATGGCAACTTTTGGGCAATCTTTGGGACACCCTGTAATATCATAGGAAGTATTCTCATTGCCCCCCAATCCACTATGCTACAGCTGTTCATCCCTCTCCCCACCCAATCCCTGGAAGCATTGACCTTTTCCCTGTGGTTTTATACTAAGATTGGCATAAAAGACAGGTTACAGAGTGGACAGGGTATGGAAGGCTGGGGGAGGGGCTGGGAAGTTCTCTCTGAGGCATAGGCCCATGGATGGCTGAAAGATGAGGGTTTTGTGTGCTATGTGGGGGATAAACTAACCTCAGAGAGGTAAGAATCCTAGCAGAGAGACCAGGTAAGTAGCAATTGCAATAATTCATGCAAGAAAAAATGGTGGCTTGGGCAGGGGGACAGCAGGAGAGTGTGAACTGGTCTGATTCTGATTATGTTTTCAATACAGGACCCTCAGTATTTGTTGATATATTGATTGAATATGGAATGTGAAAAGAATATTGGCATTAAAGATAACTCAGTTTTTGGACCAAGCAACTGGAAAGCAATGTTATCATTTACTGAGGTGGAGAAAATTCAGGAGGGAAAAAGGTTTGGGTGGTAAATCAAGGGTTCTGGATATTTACTATAGAAATCTCATTATAACTACTTGGAGGCTTCATAATCATCCAAATTAGCCTTTCTGTCCTTGTAAGTATGGAGGCCACCCCTGCACATGTGGTGCTAAAGGAAAAGCTCACAGAAGTATGGACAGCTCTGTTTTTATCAAGGTGCTTCTGCCATGGAGAACTGAACTTTCCCTGGTCCTTTTATATTAGCTAGCCTCGCTTTCTTGATTTTCATCCATAGTCATGATTATTTCTTGCTGTTAGTAGAAAGTGAGACTTGTTTTACCACCTTGTTTCAAACCATGTAACTGATTCTTAAATTCCACAATCCCTTAATTTTCTGGCACCATGCCCCTTTCCTCAGTCTCACTTAGAGACAGCAGTGATGCTGAAAGATCATGTAATGTCTTCTCAAATAGCAAATACAAATGCTGGTGGAAGAAAATGGGAAAACTGAGGCTTTTATAATGTAACTTCATTATTTTGTTCATTGGAGTTGGTTGAGATGTGCAAGAGGAAAGTTATATTTTGAACTAAATAGTCTGGTTTAAAATGGAAGGGACAAATTTCCTCTCTTCTGAGCTCACTTCCCACAGTATTCTCATTAAGCACAGGAAATAGAGTAGTGATTAATTGTGGGGGGGGGGGTTTAAGAAAGTGGAGTTTTAGGTGAATGATAATATAATTTATATAAAGCACCCTTCTCACTGTCATCCTTGAAGCCATCAAACGCAGAGAATCTCAAAGTGAGGTTTTCTGATAATATCTGTCAAAAACATGAGGTGGTCAAAGGGATGAAATACTTGTTAAATGCTCAGCTCCTTCAGGCCCCATCCAAGATTGCCTCCTTCCAAGTTGGGTAGTGAGGTCAGGACTTGGTAGTTTTAAAAAACTCAGTGATGACCTCAGTTTTAGTTCTCCAAATTGTTTTGAGCCTCTGGTTTTCTCATTTGCATCTCCCACAAATAGTAATCTTCACCATGGATTGAATGTTGACTGTGTATCAGCTGATCCCTGGTTTCAGTTCTCTGCCCTGCACAGCTCTCATGGCATCAGTCTAATAACCCATCACAGGCTCCTCTGCTACTAGCATGAAGACAGGGGACCTCTATGCCACCAGCTGTTAGAGTGCACTCAGAAAAAGCCAATCTGTTTGATATCAGCCACCAAAAGACTATAAGTAAGAATAAAATCCACTGCCATGAAAATGACATAAGGTATTGACTTAATTAAAACAAGTATCTACTAGAAATTATTAGATAACTGAGGGGAAGAGGTACCTACCCATTCTATTTCTTTCTAAGCATTAACCATACCTTAAGAATGGGTTCTATCTTCTATGCTACGCTTGTATCTATTCTCCACATGTATGGCATGCTTTACTTATTTATTTTTTATTTCATATTAATATCAGGGTACATGTGATTAGGTTACATTGTTTGTGTTTGTTAGGTAAAGTCCAAGTTATAGTTGAGCTCTTCACTCAGGAGATGTGCCATATGACATGCTTTTTAAAGGAGTTTTAGCTGGGACATAGAATTTCCATTCTTTATTTCCATTCTTCCATTATTTTCCTAGATGAAGAACATTTCAAACACATATGATGTCTGCAATATTTATAGAGCCCTATTAAAAGCTTTGATACTATACACAGCAGGTGGTTAGTTTCAAGTTGCTCTTGATCTGTACATTTTCTTTAAAATTGATATAAATATATCCATTATACCCTTTAGAACTTGACAGTCTTGCAAATAAGATGGAGGATGTTATAGTAAAGGTATAAAATTGAGCAAGAGATGTATCTGACACAATTGTGTACCTGTTATCTTCTTCTTTTCCTTATACACACAGTTAAAAAAATTCATTACTCATTGGCCCAATTTTACATTTAAATATGAATTCTTTTAATTTTACTTTGCAATCAGGTAAATTAGTGAGAAGGAGTCTAAACAATATGCTTTAATTGCGTTTATAAATTATTCCCTCTGTCCTTCATGAGCATTCTTTCTTTTTTAGATATTGAAATGTGGTGTCTAAATATAAAGTGCAGTAACATCTGGTTCTAATTGCTGGTTTGAATAATATAGACAGACCTTCAGCATTTCATACTTTTGAAAGGATGCGTTTAGTAGGAGGTACTGAGTCAAAGGTTGTAAAAATTTTGTACCACTAAAAATAGGAGAAATCTCACATTCATTTAAGATGGAAATTACCACTTCCTGAGCAAACAGTTCTTCTCAATATAAGGTGTATGTATGCTAGAAATCGTTCATCAAAATAGTCTTTCTTGCTTTTTTGGCATATCTCATATACTATAATTCTTATAACCAGAGTGTTTTTATTTTCTATAGATTCCAAGTCTTACACAAATTCAAACTAAATATTCAATTTAATAATCACCAAATCCGTGTGTTATTCAAGGTTTTGTGTTTGTGGTTATTTTTTATAACTTGTCTATAACAATAAGCTGACGTGGAGGAATTCAATTTCCATCAAAGTGATGGGTCAGATGGGTTGTTGTACTGGTAGTAATGTGTATGTGTACATGTATGTATGTATTTAACTATTGTATGTGCATGTGAGAGATTCCTACATCTCACAAAAAAGTCCTTAGCACTGTGTACATATGTGTATATTTAAGTCTTCTTTTCTTTCTCCAATCACAAAGATCGTTCCCTAAAATATTTGTCCCACTCATAACTCCTTTTTGAGATTTTATTTCATGGCTTTATTGCTACAATACCCTTTAGAAAGAAATGTTGATAGCAACAGACTTTCATCTAGAAAGTGCTCAATAAATAACTGCCACAGAAGTACTTAATTCCTGATTAAATCAATGAAATAATCTGTCTTAGGACATTACACGATTATTAGAATAAAATTTAATCTATTTTTTGAATTCAGGATCTTCTTACAAAGAAAGGTAAGCACTGCTCATTTCTTTGAAGGCCAGTTTCCCTGAACTATGTGTGTCTAAGAAAAGATCTGTCTTGTAATTTGTTGGCCATCTGGGATCACCAAGACCATGACCATTCTGTTTCAAAGTGACCATTTCTGAATTACAATTCATATTGCCAAGTTCTTACTTCTAAGTTATCAGTTAAATCTCAGGTATGCTGAGGGTGGAACCCCCCCATGTTTAAGTACCACAAGGCTCTGGAGCCAAACGTGGGTCAAGAACCCAGGTTTTGCTATTTACTAGGTGCAGTACCTTGATCAGTTGGACTAGCATCTATGGACTTCAGTTTTCTTGTCTATAAAATAAGGATAGTACTTATACCTACTTCACAGGTTGTAGTGATGCTTAAATGAGCTAAATCATATAAACAGCTTATTATTACTGAGACTGTTTGGGATTCTTTATATTATCACTTGACTAAGAAGCTAGAATCCAAACAATCTCTCTGTAGACATATTCTAAACAGAACACTTGGCCAGAAATACAGGTATGAAGTAGAAAATTAAGGGAAGATGATTTAAACCAGCTCTAAACCAGCACTGGGAATAAATAACCCTCAATAGGCCTGTTGTTTTGGAAATAGGTCAGAAGTGGCTAGTCATAACTCAGACATTTGATCCTGTGGATGCAAATATCTGTCCTAATGTCAGGGGCAAAAAGCAGTTTCCTCCCTCCAGCACCTCTTAGGAGCATGTCTGTTAGTAGGAGGTGGGCCTGGGCATTTGCTACTTTAAGATTTCAGTTGTTCTGGAATCTAGAGAGCCGCTTCATGTCCACCTCCTCCCCATCACCAACTTAATTCCTTTCTGAAGCACAGACAATGGTTTGTTTTGAAGAACTTCGCAGTAGTCACCGTTTTTTAACACTTACGTTAGTACCTTGTGCACTGTGAAAACATCCCCCAAAACCTGGCTGTTTAAAATCTTACACCTGATAATCTCTACTATGTTTAGCTTGAAGATAATTGGCTAAGCATACAATGAACATGGAATGAGATGGCACATTTTGTCAATTTTGATCAGTGACACTATTAAATAATTAATGTCTCTATTACGTTTTTGCCCTAATATGCTTGCTTATTATCATCATTTTCTGGAAAATCTGATTTACCTTATGGTGAAATTTTAGTATAGATGTGATTTTCATTTTGCCACTGCCTTAGCTTAGGCATTCATCAATTCTTTACTAAATTTGCAATAAATAGCTTCTGACTTAAGAGCTCTTCCTCCAGATTTTCAATCAGTTTCCCTATGACTGTGATAGATTTATTTTATTTTATTTCATTGTTTTAATATAAGACTTCAAATCTGTTTTTGTGGCTCCTTCACTTAAAACCCTTCAGGAATTCCCTCTATGATCCACAGAATCAAGCCCAAAGCCCTATTCTTCTTTATGTGGTCATATATAATGTGGTTTGGCCTTTCATTAGAGTCTCATCTCCTTAGTAAAAATAACTATGTTCACTTCATAGCCAGCTTTTTGCTACAACCCATTACCTTTTCTTTCTTATGTAGTTGGCACAGTGATTTTCTATCTGGAATGGCCTCTATATATTGCCTGTCTGGTGACCTCCTACTCATCACTATTGCCTTTTCAATGAGGCCTTCATAAATATCTCTGGTCTGGGCTAGATGATTCTCATTTTGAATTTCCCTACCAACTTTTCCATAACTCAATTATTGCTCTTATCACTGTGTGCTCAACTGTTCATTTATTTTTTTGCTCCCCTCTTCCCATCCACCAGTAAACTGTGATTTGGCCTCGTAAAGACAGCAACTGGTCCTGTTCATGGCTATACTTCAAAGCAAGACGTGGTAACTAAAAAATAATGGATGCTCAATAAATGTGTTTGAATGAATTTTTTTTTAATTTAAATCGTGTTTGCTGATCCTCAAAGTTCAATCATCAAAAAAATGTGGTGCCGTCTGATAAAATTTTTCTTGTCAATAGAAGGAGTCTTTATTAGATTTAAGATAATTCTAAAAGGAGAATTGTGAGGGTGGAAGAAGTGGCCTGGCTCTGAGTGTTCCTGACACCTTAGCAGAAAGGAATGCTCCGTCCTTAGCCTGCCATAGAGGTTTGCACATTAAAAAGAGTGAAACAATGTGCTCACTGACCCTGAGTGTGTCCTGGCAAAGGGAGAAACACACCTCTGCCAACCTGCTGCTCTCAATGTAAAAGTTCAGAGGGGCCAAAGGCTTTTTGCCCATCCTGTTCCATCTGACCTGTGTTCACACCTATGTTTCTCTGTGTTCTTTTGGCTTCTAGTCATGAAAGATGCTCCAAAAAAGGATTCTTTGGCCATATAAATTTGGAAATGCTGCAAACTCTATGTCCTTCTTAGAGATTCCACACACACATTAGCAGGTTAAAGAATCTGAAAAGTCTTGCAATGCAGAAACACATTTAACTTTGTTTAACCTGTAATTTCCTGACTTATATGACTACAGGATGCTTGTTTTTCCTAACATTCTTTAGCAGCTTGTGAAAAACTTTCCTAATGGCATTAAGAAACACTACTTTGTGCCAAAGATTCTTAAGTGTAAAGGATTTGGACTCATCATTTACTATTAGCCTAATTTCCCAACTCTAGTACTGTACCCCTTTCTTCCATTCCCTTTAACAACTCTTCTATATCTGGAGACCCAGAATTTTAGAGGGAAAAGCATCAAATTGTCTACCTTTGTGTTAAATGAGAGAATTGAGTTCTAAGAACCTTCACTGGTTTACCTCTGCTAAGAAGGTTAACACAAAAGGGAACTGGGTTGCTCCATGACCATCCTGCCATATTCCCAGGTAAGCAGATGACCTAGCCCCTCCTCTTCCCAGCTGGAATGGATGAACTGTCTCAAGTCTTTGTGTGTGTCCTCTTGGCATTGACTTATTTATGTCCTAACCATCTGCAATATTGACTTGGGTATGAGGATTCTTTATTTTGCTTGTTTGTTTCTTATTTGTTTCTTTACCAATTTCATTCTCCAACTCAGGTGTTAGTTCTCTGAAGGAAACAAGCATCAACCTTTATCTCAAAGAAATACCCAAAGATTTACTAAAAGTAATTGTTAACAATGCACTTTAGAAAAATGAAAAAATTAGAAAATAGAAAAATAACACATATGAATAAGGAATATACTTATAAAACTGTTCAATTAGTAATCAAAGAAAGGCAAAATACAACTGTAGTATTTTTTCATGAAAATTGTTGAAAATATTTTATTAAATAATTACATGGCCTAAACAGTGTAATAATAGCCATTAAAATAGACGGCTGACTGAAAAAAAAGTAAGGCTAAAATGTATGTAGCCTACGAAAGCAATTTTTGTTAAAAATATATACATATGTTACCTGTAGATAAAAATCACATCTTCCCTGTAGCCCCAAAGCTTAAAGATCTGCTTGGCTTATAGGCAATATTTGATTAACATTGAATAAGTAAATGAATAGGAAAAATATTTGTTTCATACAAAAAACTCATGTGAGCTTTATAATATGAAAACCATTTTTAACAAAAATACAGCTTCTCAGTTAATAACATTTCCTAGCAAAGCAATAATCAGCATTTAACTCATTTAGTCTGAGGTGCTTCTAAAAATGTCCAAGTAATGATACACAGATCTCATTACCTGTTTCCTAAGTACTGCTATGTAATTCCATCATGCCAGCCTCCATTAACAGCCTCACATATATTATTAGTCTACAGTTTCTAAGTGGCTCAGACTCTCTATTCAGAATTTCCTTAATGTCTAAAGAATAACTGCCCACCCACACACCCCACTGTGCTCAGCTTGGCAAGGCTCTCTCATCACATACTGTGTTTTTAGGGACATGTTCTATATAGAAAAATGGCCCCCAAGGAGCAACTGAAGCATGTGTGCAGGCACTTAGAACTGACTTACTGTTGAGTGATCAGAAATTTATTTGGATAAATAGTCTGTAATATAGTCACAGACATCTCATAATTCTGAAGTCAATGAGGCCCGTAGTGGTTTTATTTCCCTCACTGTCAAGACAATGGGATTCGCATAGACTATGGATTTATTCATTAAATGCTGAATTTGTCAATGCTGTCTTTCTTGGGGACAACTGAGCATAGTTCCTTCTGGTAAATAATATGAACATAAAAGAAACATCAGAAGCCATGTTTGTTCTAATCTTCTTTGTGAGCAACTGCAAATTCAGCTGCTGCTGTATGAAGCAGATTCTACTCATATGGTAATCAGGTGCCTGGCTTGCGATATTTCACTATGGGAGGCCCTTAACAACACATTCCAAATCGGCAGAACTCCTACAGTGTGTGCTGCAGGAAAAGAAGTACAACATTTCATCCCATTCATGGACACTGGATTTAGAGAAAAATCTGGCTTTAGTAATTAATAACATGTTTTAAACTCTTAGAAAAGTGGCTTGAAGTCAAGTGGCTTAACTTCCTCTTTGCCTTGTTTTCTCTATCTGTAGAAATACAAGCTAACAATAGCCACCTCATAGGGCTGTTGTGAAGATTAAATGTGGTAATGGTTGAAACATGTTTAAAAATGACGAGGAAAAGGAAAATTATTTTAAAAAGTGACTAGCACACATTAAGTACTCAAAAATGGTAAGTATTATCACAATCATAATCCTTCTCATCATCATTATTCCACAGACAGGGATCTAGTGTTACTGCCTTGGCTGTGTTTCTGTTGTGTTACCAGCCGGAATGAAATGCTGCAGAAAAGGAAGCAAGAAATCTATGGAAACAAGGAGTGTATTGAGGAAGTAAGAAAAGAGGAACATGGGAGGACAGGACCGACACAGAAAAGGAAATATAAAAGTTGTCTCAGGTACTTGTATAGCAGGCACTTACCTTTTTTTTCTTATTAAATCTTAACTGTATACATTTGGGGGTACACTATGATGATTCGATATATAATGTGGAATGCTTAAATCAAACTGATTAACATAACCATCATCTCACTTATATTTTGTGGTAAGACATTTATAATATATTCTTGGTTTAAAATGTACCCTTGCATTATGCACATTAGGTGAGATTCCACCAAATACCCTTCCTTCACTCTCCCACTACCCCCCACTCTCCCATTTGCCTCCCCCTCCCTTTCCCCTCTTTCTTTCTGGACTATATTTGTGTTTTATCATTCATATGAATGTGTGATTATATATTGGTTTCATAATAGTATTAAGGACATTAGATACTTTTTTCCCCATTCTTGAGATACTTTACTAAGAAGAACATGTTCCAGCTCCATCCAAATAAACATAAAAGATGTAAAGGCTCCATCTTTTATGGATGTATAGTATTCCATAATATATACATATGCCACATTTGTTAATCCTTTCATCAGTTGATATGCATTTAGACTGCTTCCAGGACTTGCCAATTATGAATTGGGTTGCAATAAACATTCTGGTGCAAATGTCTTTGTTGTAGAATGATTTTTGTTCATCTAGGTACATACCTAGTAATGAAATTGCAAGATAAAATGGTAGGTCAACTTATAATTCCTTGAGAATTCTCCATACTTCTTTCCAAAAGGCTCTATTAGTTTGCATTCCCACCAGCAGTTTAGAAATGTTCCCTTCTCTCCACATCCACACCAACATCTGTAGTTTGGGGATTTTGTGATGTGGGCTGACCTCACTTGAGTTAAGTGATATCTCAAAGTGGCTTTGATTTACATTTCTCTGATGATTAGAGTTAACTTCATCAGAGAAGTTTCTGTTCAAGTCTCTGTCCCACAAAGAAATGGGGTTGTTTGTTCTTTTCTTATTGATTAATCTGAGTTCTCTGTAGATTGCTTTGTCAGAATCATAACGAGCAAAACCTTCTCCCACTCTGAAGCCTGTCTATTTCCTTTACTTGCAGTGCTCTTAGCTATGCGGAAGCTTTTTAGCTTAATTAGATCCCAGTAATATATTTTGGTGTTGCTTCAGGTGCCAGGAGGGTCCTCCTCATAAAATATTTTCCCAGGCCACTATCTTCAAGTGTTTTCCCTGCACTCTTTTCTAGTATTTTTATAGTTTCTTGTCTAAGTTTAAATCTTTTATCCAGTAAGAATCAATTTTTGGTAGTGGTGAAAGGTGACAGTCCAGTTTCAGTCTTCTACAGGTCACTAGCCAGTTCTCCCAGCATCATTTATTAAATAGGAAATCTTTTCCCCTATGTATGTTTACATTTATTAGACTAATAAAGATCAAATGACAATATGTGGCTGGTTCCATCTCTAGATTCTCTATTCTGTTCCATATGTATAGTGATCAAAGCAGCATGGTACTGGCAGGCATTTACTTTAAATAGAGCAAAGGGCAGAATTTGTTGGCAAAAGCAATGTAATAACCAGGTGTCTACCTCAGTTATTCTAAAATAAGTGGGACCAGTTTTACAATGATATATACCTTTTCACTCACACAAGATAACTTTTAATGATGTAGCCATTATTCTAAACAGCTTAATTTTGTATGCTTCCATCTTCTCCATTGGTGGTGGTGAGGATGATGATGATAGCATTAGAAGCCATCATTACCAAGCTTCTGTTATAAGCCAGATACCACATTTTACAGGGAAAGATATTTGAGTCCCAGGAGGTAGAATCAGAATTTAGATAGTCTCCGGACATACCTACAGCACAGCGATGTGAAGCCATGCCTGTATGTTTCCAATCTTGAGATTTTTCTGCCACACCACTTTGTCTCCTTCTCCTTCACTCCAGATTAAAAAATGAAAAACATTGTCTTTAGGGTTCTCATGACTCAGCAGATTGTTTTGCTGACAAACGTATGGGAGTGGTGGAAGGAGGCAATGAAGACCAGTATCAGAGAGGATGATTGGAATCGAAAATATACAGAGCCACAGTCCAGTCCCTTGGTGACTACTGTGTGTGTGTGTATGTGTACACACATGCACTTGTATTGTATGTGCATTTGAGTTTGCACATGTATGTTCAGGCTAATGTACAAGTATACACTATGCCTCTATTTACCTTGATCTTAGAAAATACACAGGTATTTAACTTATCAGGCATTCTTCACCTGTGCAGGACCCACATAGCAGGTTTTCTTTTTTCTTTTTTTTTTTAATTATTTATTTTTATTGTTAAATCATAGCTGTGTACATTAGTGCAATCAAGGGGTACAATGTGCTGGTTTCATATATAATCTGAAATATTCTCATCAAACTGTTCAATGTAGCCTTCATGGCATTTTCTTAGTTACTGTATGTAGGCATTTGTATCCTGCATTTAGTAAGTT
>CAUYPK010067165.1:0-50108 GCA_963574355.1 Loris lydekkerianus | reverse complement strand
GGGAAGATCACATGGAAGCCTCCATGGGAGAGAACTGTGACGGGAAGATCGCATGGAAGCCCCCGTGAGAGAGAACTGTGACGGGAAGATCGCATGGAAACCCCCGTGAGAGAGAACTGTGAGGGGAAGATCGCATGGAAGCCCCCGTGAGAGAGAACTGTGAGGGGAAGATCGCATGGAAGCCCCCATGAGAGAGAACTGTGAGGGGAAGATCGCATGGAAGCCCCCATGAGAGAGAACTGTGAAGGGAAGATCGCATGGAAGCCCCCATGAGAGAGAACTATAAAGGGAAGATTATATGGAAGCCAGAAGAGCTAGAACGGGCATATGGATGATAGTTTTGTCCGTTCCCAGTGAACATATACTGATCAAGAATGAGTTTTAAGCTTCGTCCATGTTTCTGAGGCAGATTATCTTCCCAGATTCTTCATGGGTTAGGAAACCAGAAGCAGTGCGGCGCCTGTGGCTCAGTGAGTAGGGCGCCAGCCCCATATACCAAGAGTGGCAGGTTTGAACCCGGCCCGGAAAAATTGCAACAAAAAAATAGCCGGGTGTTTTGGCGGGTGCCTGTAGTCCCAGCTACTCCGGAGGCTGAGGAATTGCCTAAGCCCAAGAGCTGGAGGTTGCTGTGAGCTGTGACAGCACATTACTCTACCGAGGGCAACAAGGTGATACTCTGTTTCTAAAAAAAAAAAAAAAAGGAAAAGAAAAGAAAGAAAAAGAAAACCAGAAGCATGATATTTTCAGTTCACAAAATATTTGTGTTGTGTATTCTCAGTGATTTCTTTTTTCTACAAAGCTGCCAATTCAGTTATCAGAATTGGGCTTTATCTCCTTTATGAGCATGGAGGAGAAGCTGATAATATTATTCAGATTCAAATGATCTAGACTGAGTTCAGCCTTGATGCCTGTTAGTTAGGTGATCCCAGACAAGTACTTTAACTTCTCTGAGCCTTAGTTTTTCATAGGTAAAATATAACATCATAGTTAAGAATAATTACAGCGAAAGAGGTATGTAAGAGTTCTTTCCAGACTGCAATTATGATATTGTTAATTGTTATTTTTATTCTGAGACTAATGTTAGTTGGGACATTGCAGAAAGCCTCCCTGGAAAATAGAAGTACTGGTGGCACTCTGAATAAAAGTGGAGAATAGATTGAATTATCAACTCTGGGAGTGGTTCTTGTTACTGTTAGATTATGAGTCAGAACGAGAGCTGCAGTTCAAGAAAGTATTCTCATCTGAAAAATGTATGAAAAACATAGACATGGTTTTACAAGAAGACATGTTTTTAGTACCTGATGTGATAAAATAACTGTTAGTGATAATAATAACGGGGCCCTGGGAAGAGGTTAGATATCACAATTAAGCCCGAGATGGCGTTATGACGATGTATGGATCCCTGATTCTAATACCCCTGTGCCACAAAGGCAGAGCAAAGCAATCAACACATCATTAACTGGATTGGGAATCAGATGTAGAAAGTTCCCTTTTCACTTTCCTAGATAGCTCAACAGCCTGGAAACAATGGGACTCTAAAGGGGCAGCTCCAAAGGAAAAGGCAAATGGCCTATGAAACCAGTGTATGGTGCCCCATGATCACATTAATGTACACAGCTATGATTTAATAATAAAACAAAATTTAAAAAAGAAAAAAAAAAGGGAAAAAGCATACAAAGGCGAGAGAGACAAAGAATAAGGATGCACAGCCACGCCACGGCTGAAGATGGAGACTGACCCCCAAGCCAGGGCTGATCTCTGCTAGAACTTCTTGTCCTGACCCTTTTTTCTCCCTGCCAACTTCCTTTTATTGGCTTTGAAGACTCAAACAATGGCCTTTTTCAGAGAATTCTCTTTCTGTTACAGGCATGTAGAAAGAAGCTGGTTGATAATTAAAAAAAAAAAAGAAAAGAAAAGAAAAAAGAAAAGGGAATAGAGGGAAGGAAATATTACCTTTTCCATTCAAGGAGTCATCTGAATATAAGTAGAATCTTGCCTTGATTTTTTGGAGTTCTTTAAACACCAGCTCCACTTCTAAAAATTGTGATCTTTCTTCCTGGAATCTGACTAAATGAAATCAACACTTCCTCCTAGGGGATAAAGTAAAAGAAAAGAATGTTTTCTTCCTTTTGAAGTTATCACAAATAATGTGGGTGGAAAAATTTCCAAATTCTGAAATAAAATTAATTTTTCTAAATGGAGCATATGGGAATTTTTAATTGCTCAGCACATTTTTCTTCTCAATCCATGACCTAAAATTTTTTGCAGCTCTGGTTAAGAGGGTTACTTTATCACCGACTTAAATAAATTGTATCAATCTCTTTGTTGCAACCTTTCTGTAAGTCATAAACAGAGAAAGGATACTATCAGACAAGAAACGAATCATCAGTGAGGTTGATACTGATGGTTAAACAGTTTTGCTTGCACTTGACCTTGTTTGCAGTGACCACTAGAAGAATCTATAGCAAAGTCTGTTTGGCAAAGTCAACCATAGGTACACATTTTGTTGTGTACCTATATTACTGGAGTTAGAATGTAATGTCCAGACTGCACCCTTGGCAAACATGATATATAGATACATTTTTTTCCTTTCTTTTCTCCTAGAAGTATCGATATCAAGATGAGGACGCCCCACATGATCATTCCTTACCTCGACTAACCCATGAAGTAAGAGGCCCAGAACTTGTGCATGTTTCAGAAAAGAACTTGTCTCAAATAGAAAATGTCCATGGATACGTCCTACAGTCTCACATTTCTCCTCTGAAGGTAAGATTGCTCCTCATTCATTCATTCGTTTGTTCATTTATTTACCGATTTAGTTATTTATTTAAAGTTTTTATATAGCCGATAACAGTGCTTGGTCTTAATTGTTAAGGGAGATGTTTGCTGGCCTGATTAAAATGAGCCTCTTTTAAAACATAGTAATGGTCTCTGGTTTGGAAACTAACCTGGTATTTCTGGAACATATTTTTATTGCACTTGTTTGAATGTCTGGAAAATCCTTTTAGTTGCTGAGAATGGACTAAGGAAAGAGCCAAGGGTAAACAATTGAAAGGCAAAATAAGCTAACCACATATTTTAAAAATCCAGTGCATATCAAGGTTCTGTTCAAATGCTCTCTCCCCATAAGCATTTCTGATCCTAGATAAAACAAAGGAAGCAAATGTAACATGATCACATCTAATGATTTATTTAAATTACTCTAAACTCAAAAGAGAAATGTGTACATTGGCTCGTCAACACCTCTATTTTATCCCAAAAAATTTTGTTTACTACATTTTTTTTTCTATTTGATGTCTTACTCTTTCCAACACATTCTACCATTTTTATTTAATTTTAAACAATTTCTTGATAAATGATATTTTGACAAGAAAGGACAATTAAGTGAGAATAATGATTTTCTGGGTTCCTTGGTTTAGAATTACTTTGCCTTTTGTTCCCCGCAAACTGCTGTTACTGGATTTTGTACTTTGGATAAAAAAGCTTATAAATGTTTATTAAAGTTTAATAAGAAAAGTAATATCAATGCTGTAATAGAAAAAATAGAAATAAAAAAATAAGACTATCAACTCCTTAGTTATTGCTAAAGAAATTTTTTTTTTATTTTATTACCTAGAAAATTCATTTCATTAGTACATCCATATAACTATGACATAATAAAAGATATCGCCATAAAAGCAGCTCCAGTGCTCTCTGGAGTCTTATTATACCTCTCAAACATTTAATAAAGGTTAAATTATATTTATTATATTTGTAATTTTTGGTATTTGTAATACTCTGGTATTCTAAAAATGTAATATCAAATGAACTAGCTGTATCTGTGTGTACTATTAAAAAGTAAAAACATTAAGTCCACTTTCAAATTCACATAAGCACTATGTAAACATGTAAAAAAAAAGTGTAAATATTATGTCTGGGACACATTGTGAATCTTTCCAGAATTTCTTTGAAAAATCACTGGATAACTAATAAAAATCGGTATGTTTAACCTGGAGAAGACAAGAATAAGAATTTGGGGACATGAGACTCACTTTTTTATCTCAAGAGCTGTAATGTAGAAAACACAGCCTTGGTGGCATACAGAGGGCAGAGGCACTCCCACCGTGAATGGATGGGCGTTTGTATTTGGGATCAATACCCACAGTTCTTGACAGTTAGAGCTACCCCCCAAACGGAGACTACTTCATGGTACCGGAGCTCCCTGTTTCTAGAAATCTTCCAGGCATGGGTGATGACCAGCAGTGTTTGTGCAGAAAGGGCTCCTTCCACAGGAGGGTGAAAAAAATTGTCCCTAAGGTCTTATCTAACTCTAGGAATCCTCGATCCAGTTCTATGTTCAGATGAATGCTTTTTTTCTATAGGGACCCTTTTATCTTTACAAACAAATACTGATCCTCTGCTCTCTGTGTAGGAAATGATAAATTGAGAAAGGGCAGGATTGAGCGACCGGTTTGCTTTGAGATTACGTAACTCTTAGTTTTTTTTTTTTTTGTTTTTTTTTAAGTGGTTGAAAAGCTGCCTATAAAAACATCCATGAGGGTTTTCTACCTGTTCTCCCTCCCAAATTGTCTTTCTCCCTTCTCAATTTGTCTTTCTCGCTTCCCAATTCTTTTCCTTTAATCAATTCTAGAGCATAGTTCCCCAAAGGGCTTTGGCTAAGTAGAATAACCGAGATTAGTATTTTGTATACTACCAATGAAAATTGGTAGTATGGGGAGTATTAGTACTATGTTTAAGTCAATTAATGATGATACCTGAGATGTAATTTAAATTGGTGCCAGTTTTTGTCATCTTGGTAGGATTATGCTCAATATTATTAAAATCACTTGTGCTATTTCTGGGACTCATAATAGAATGGGGACAGTCCTAGTTTTACAATTAGTGCTATTGTTATTATTTAGAGATGCTAGCCTAGTGGGTAAAAAAAATATGAACAGAACAATGAAGGTGCTAAGGGGTCTTCATTTTGTGTATTAAAGTCTTCAGCATATGCATAATAATATAATTACCTGAATTTCTACAGTTTGGGTGATAGTACTACTGTTGGCTACGCTACTCCATGCCTCATTTGGAAAATGTCTATTGAAGTTGGGAGAAAAGTCCGTCCGATTACATATTTACAGAGAAATATTTTTCTACTTTTTATTCCCTTGCCTTCCAGAAATTTCAGAATTAAGTGTCTTCAACTTCAGTGGATTACCCTAACCTGGGTTTTCTGTTATATTTATCTCACTTCTAACTTATTTCTTAGTCTTTTTTTGAGGGCATCTCTCATCAGTTTTTAAAGCAGCTCCCTATGAATAACAAGCCTCTAATAAGAAACGTCAAAGCTGAAATAGTAGATCATGTATACATTAATGCATTTATTGGGTACAATGCGCTGATTTTATATGCAATTTGGAATTCTTACATCCCTATAGCCTTCACCTCATTTACTTTTTATCGTCTGAAGACATTTATACTCTATACTTGGAACCACCAGTTCAGTGGTGTGGCCCCAGGGTATTGCAAAGAAGGAAAGTAAATCCATCCAGGACTTCTGCGTCTAGGCTGAAGGGGTCTTCATTTGGGGACCAGGAGTTTTTCATCACGACCTTGTAGAGGTGTTGTTTCCTAGACAAGATCTGATTTTAGACTGTCTTAGTGAAGAGATTCTGGATGTTTCCTCTAGCACCAAAAGTGATAAGAATAAATGTGCACAATTTTTCTAGGAAAGAAAAAGAAAAGCTGTGTCATACGGGGTTTGCCAATTTTATGATGGCTATGGATGATTTCAGACTTCCAACTTCAAGCTGCTGAAAGTATTTGAAAAGGGAGGGACGTGAATGAGGCTTTCAGGAGATATTCTGAGCTAGCTCAAGCACAGCACTGCAGTATCAGGTTCAAGCCCATGTATTTTTAAAGTAACAGAACACATTTCCCAGTCAAGTTGTTAAAAGGTTATATTATTATAGTTCAAGTGTTTGAAAAACCTTCCATGATTAAAATCTAATGTATTATTTTCTCATAAAGGAAGTCTACTAGAGTCAGGGGAAGGCTAAGAAGGTGTAACTTCTTGATTAGACCTGTCATGTTTCCAAAGCTTTGCCTTCTCTGAACTATCTACTGTTCTTGGGTCAAGCACTAAAACAAGAAGAGGGGGCAAAGTAATCGGCTAATGCCCCAGAATCCTACTGAGAAGAAAATGAGGCTCTCTAATATTAATTAGAAATTTACATCTGCTGTGCTTACACTGAGTATGAGATTTCTGGATGACAATTTAAATGTCACATTGAGTGGGCAATGAATCATTAGCTGAGTAATCTCATTGCCACAGGTTTGAGTATTATTTTTTTCCCATTATTGTGTATCAGTTAAAGCCTTGGTTCTAAAATTCATCTGTCTTTGATGTGCACCAGCTGCCTGTGTGATGGATGGGTTTCCATAGCCTGTTTTCATTAGAGTGACTTGGCCAATGTGAAGTATGGGTCAGAAGGAGCAATGCAATTTAGTAGAGAATTTAAGGGAATTTGCTTTTCCTGCTCAAGATGGAGATGCTTTCTCTTCAGATGCTACTTAACATCTTCCAAAAAAAAAAAACGACTTATAAAAAAAGCACAAGAATTTTTTTTTTTTTTTTCATTTTAGGATTTCCAGTTTAGGTCTATTTGGTTTGTCAGTTCAATAAATATTAATTGAGTGCCTACTATGAGGAATAAGTTACAGGGAAGCAAAGAGCAGTAAAACATGATTTTAAATACCTATACTACTTTCCTGGAGGACTTAAGTTATAATTATTTGGTGCTTATTCTTGCTCTGTAACTGGAATTCAGATTTCTTAAGCTAAAATACTGTGGGAGTTCAGGCACCTAGCAGAGTATTTGTTCAGAATATTTGTAGAAGAGAGGACAGACACAGAGAAAGAGAAAGGGAGAGAGTTAACTGTTGTTCTGTTATCCCTTACCAAAGCTTCATTAATATACAATTTCATCAATTCTAAATCTCATATTTTACCACATATATCTGAAATCTAAATTTGTCTAAAGTCTACAGAATCTTGTAATTAAAATTGGCAGCATTTCTGAGGGCACATAAAAACAGCGTGTCTTACATTTAAAGCTATCTTAGATTCTTAGATTCAATGCCTATTTATAAGGAAGATTAAAACTATTTGTCATACATTGGTGTGAATTGCTTTAATCAGATAAATATGATTGTCTTCTAATTTTCAGTAAGACTAGAATAGTTCTGGAATATGGGAATATATGGCACTGGGGTAGACTTCTATACCCAAGTAGGCAACTAGGCATTTATTGAGTATATGGTAAAACACTACAAAATGTGTAGGCAGTACAAACTTGTGAAATTATGGGAGGAGAGCTCAGGCTTGAGGAAGCCAATATATAGAACTACAGATGGAAGGATAACAATGTGTATTTTGTTCCACTATTTTCTTACTGGAGTTGCCAGAGCCTAAGCATAGGAAAGTAAATTTTAACTGACAGCACAAATACAATAAATCCTCTTCCTGGGTGGCACCTGTGGCTCAAAGGAGTAGGGTGCCGGAGGTGGGGGGTTCAAACCCAACCCTGGCCAAAAACTGCAAAAACAAACAAAAAAATCCTCTTCCTACATGCAGTCTTTTATATTAATTCTAGCCCTTTTCCAGCTGGTCTTAATATTCCGTAGCACATGGAGTTAATGTGTCCCACTAGTTAGCATTTTAAAATATGCCTATTCTATTGTTTTAAATAATGTTTGTTGAGCTGTATGTTAGTCCCTCCTTATCTGTGGGGTGTATGTTCCAAGACCTATGTGGATGCCTGAAACGGTGGAAGTACCAAACCCAACCCTATACAAATACTATATTTTTTCTATACATGCATGTGATATAGTTTAACTTATAAATTAGGCATAGTAAGAGATCAACAACAATAACTAATAATAAGATATAATGATTATAACACTATTCTATGCTCTCTCTCAAAATATCTTGTCACAGCCTCTGTGCCCCCTGTGGCCCTGGTCTCAATTGCCACAGGAAAGAACCAGGTGTGACGCGGATTAGAAGTACAAGCTTGTAGGAGGCGGGCTAACCTTGCTTGCAGGACAGCCCCGAACAACCTCCACAGTAGCCTTTTATTGAGACAGCACAAGACAGGTGAGGGGAGTATTAGACAATGTCGGCGTGCCTAAGGATCACCAAGGGCTTGGGCTCTTTCTCTGCTAGGTGCACCTGGGGATGAATCACCTGAGGGGCCACCTCCCAGCTGCAAATCATCTTGCTCAGAGGTCCTCTGGCTCTTGGCATCCTCTACAATCTTGGACCATACTCACCTATTTTCTGACCATATTTGACCTCAAGTAACTAAAACCAGGGAAAAGCAAACCCCACAAATCAAGGAGCCTTCTGTATAAGGTCTTTCCTCTAAATATGCCATTTTTCTTGCTCTTAATAAATATGTAAGCGGCTAAGACCTGGACCACATCTTTATTTATGTTTTGTTTTTCTTTTTATCCTCTTATTAGAATCCACAGTGTAACTATACTAGCATTTCTCAAAGTATCTTTGGTGGGATTTTTGTCAGCTTTATAAGGAGGATAAAAAGATGAATGCTGAAACACATTTTGGGAGTTAAATCCATTGACTTATTAAAGGATTTTTCAGTGCTTTTAAGATGATAATTTGCAAAATAAACCTCTAAGATAGGGACATAGCTAGTATGAGGTATTTTAGAAACATATTTGGTCATGGAAACCTTTCTTCTAAACAAAATTATGTTGTAGTTGAGCACATATACTCATATATACTTGTTTCTGCCTCAGCCTCCCCAATAGTGTTTCTGTTTTCTTAACTCAGGTATACAATTCTGACACAATAGAATTACCTATATACTCGAGTATAAGCCGAGTTTTTTCGGCACAAAATTTGTGCCAAAAAACCCGAACTCGGCACAAATTTTGGGCCGAAAAAACTCGGCTTATACTCGAGTATATACAGTATATCTTATCCCTACAACAATGTGAAGCTCCTCTGAAATCCCTAAGATTGTGTTGAACAGACAGTACATGCTTTTTGTTGTTATTTTATTTTATTCTGAGTACATGCTTTTTAAATACTTGTTATTTGATTGATTTTTTAAAAATAAAAAATAAAGAAATGCCTTATGAGCTACATTTGAACCAATAGTACATAAGGTCTCAACCATCAACTAAAAGAAATTTGTTTATATTTTCCTTTCTTGGCAGAGTGCTTTTAGGAATACCACAAATTAGAAAACTAGGCTGATTCTTGCTATTTCAGAAAATCGGTCATCTTCAAAATGGTAAAATCTGTTCATTTCTTTCTATGGCCACTAGATGGTGGAAGTAGCTGAGCTGACAATCCTGAGGTACTAGGCTTGGGAAAAATCTGAGATTTGTGAGCTAAATTGAGAAACTCTTAGTTCATAAAAACATAAGAAGGGTTTGGCAGAGATTTGCATGCTTGTGAATAATGCATTTGTTTCAGAACTAGTCTGTGGTGAGAGGAAATGGTTGAGTGAAATATGGCCTTGACAGATGCGTACTGAATCCAGGCACAAAAGCTCCTGATCGAAATTCTATGCAAATGAAACATTTCTTTCTGCAATTATCTTTAATTGGAAAGGATATGAACACCATACTCTAAATAATTCTGTCTATTTTGACCAGATATCGGAAAGAGGGAGGAAGAGAATGTTAAGCACAGTACCCGGAGCAGCTTCTCACAGTTTCAGAATTCTCTCTAGAACAAAAAGCCCATCAAGGGTTAATGAGATCCCACCTTGGCATTTGAAAGATATGTTTGTAGAATGAAATACAAATATCCTCACAGCTATGATTTAATAATAAAAAAATAGAAATACAAATATCCTGCTTTTTAATCCATATCGTAATAAGGACTAATACGAAGAAATATTGGGTTGGTATGCATATTAAAGTCATAAGAAGTTTTAAAAACAAGGAGTGTTTATAAAATTATACATATTTCATCAGCAATTATTTATAGCTGCAGATATTTCTAAAGAGTTAACTCAAATATGCACAGAAGTTCTTCTCAAGACTAAGATTTTACTGCTGCCAAAACTTTCTGTAACAAATAAAAATAATGTACTAAAGCTCACAGAGGCTGTTCGTTAATCAAAGGCAGCTATTATTAGTGTTGTTAATGGCTCTATTGTTGTTGCTGCCCCCAAACGACACACAACTCCTACACTCCTCCCCTATTTAAAAAACCCTGGAATTGTAACCTTTTGGCAAACACGTTTTCAATTATTTTTTCTTAGCAAAGATATATAAGTTATTCCAAACTGTACATGGTAGATTAGTAAATAAGTACTGAGATTGATTGTGATGTAGAATGCAGAAAAGTAAAAACATATAATAGAAAGTAGATGGGCTTTAGCATCAGACTTATGTTTACACTGTGGTTCTGTTGATTTCTGGCTGTGTCTATTAGCAAGTCTGTTAATTTCTCCCCTCTTGAAAATAATATTGTGGAATTTACAGGGTTGTTGTGAAGTTTAGTTGATATAATACATGGAAAGTCTTTAAAATAACGCTTGGCATCTAGTAGGTGCTCAATAAATAGTAGTTATGTTTCATGTGAAAATAGAAAAGTGAATTCACATCTACTGGGTACAGTCCACATTCTGAGGGAAGGACATACTTAAAACTTTTACTCAATCTGTACAAAAACACAGTATGTGAACAAAACATGTATATCCCCTACTATTTTGAAACTTAAAAAAATTAAAAATTAAAAAAATTTTAAAAACAGAAATTATATATGTATGCAGGAGAAAATCTAAACCAAGATTCATGAACTCTTTGAGCTCTTAATAAAGATCAGTTATTCTTATTAAATCCTATCCTTGCTGTCTTTGAAAGAATAATTTTAAGTATAGAATACTCCTATTTCAGCTAAGTAGGAGTATATTATCAAAGTTGTTATTGCTCTTATAAAAGTGAATATCACCTTGGCTAGATCAAAAGGAACAAGCAAATGATTTGTGCACATGAGGCAAGTTTTCAGGGGTCCAAATAAGAATTTACTAAAGCATGAAGAAGTGGTTTTCCTATTCAGCTAGTTGTAGAAGATGTTAGAACATAGGTATAATCTTTCAAGATGACCACTTGAGGGAAGCATTAATTTAGGTAAATACTTCCTGCTATTTTTATTTAAAATTATTACTTTAAAAATTATAAAGCATAATAACGAGATGATCTTTGGGTAAAAATACAGATTATTTAATAAGTATTGAATTCACATAATAACCACACTAATAGTTTAGAAAACATTATTATTAACCAATGAAAATGGAGCCATTCTTTTCCTATGTCTAGCAATGTATTTATAAACTAATTCTGATACATATAAAATCCCATTTATATAAATTTTAAGGGATCATCCTAGCACCATTTCATATGGTATAATTTGACAAGGTGACTTGGATTATGTCAACAAGTCTAATTGTTCATTTATATTTGTTCAACAAAACTACTAACCTTCTAGAGGATGGAGGTATGAGGCAGCTGCTAAGGTCTAAAATCTACTTTTATGAATTTTTGTTCCTTTTATTCATATCTGCTCATCTAGCTTTCTGTCTAGATCCTGTTTAGGAGGAAAGACTAGCAATAATAACATATAGTATTTATTGAATTCCTTGTACATTCCAAATGCTTTAAATGTATTGGTGTATTCCACTCAAAAACTCTATCAGGTAGGATTTCTTATTATTCCTGCTTTATGGATGAGGAAAATAGGCACAATGAAGGTTAAAAAGCTTTTCTAAGGTCACACAATTACTACTTGATATGTTTAGGATATGAGTTCTGCTAGTCTGACATCAGACCTCTTCTGCTTAGTCACAGTTATATCATTCACTAGCAAATAAAAATCATTTAAGACAAAAGGAACAAAAGAAATCATTAAATCAAGGCTTTTTGAGGTACAGCTGACCCTTTAGTAGATGTGAAATAAATGTAATTGCTAATTTTGTAATAAAATAAAAGAAGAGAAGAGAAAATAGAGTGCATCACAAATGGAAAGAAAACTGCTTCAGTTTAGCGTGGGTGTGTGGGTGTGTATGGGCTCACAATGTAAAATGTATTTCTGAATGCGATCAAGGTCAAGAAAGACAAGCAGCCACCGGTCTGGTCCAACTTCCCCATATCACAAATGATGGAGAGTGGATTGGGATGAAAACCTTAGAGCCAGGGAAGTTAAATGATTTCCCCAAAACACACGGGTCAAAAATGGCCAGGCCTAAACTTGAACTCCTTATGGTATTAACTACTGGTATTTTCTCTTTGCAGTGCTTCTTGTGGTGTCGATACTACCAGTTAAGTTAGTTAAACCATTAGTGCTCAAACTTTGGTGTGTGTAAGAGTCACACAGAGGTCCAGCCCTATCCTGCTGCACCAAGCCAGGGGCTCTGTATTTTTTTATTGCCTCTGCAGGTTACTATGTTACAGGCTAACTTTGGAGAACAGCTGTGTTGAACTCCATGACACTACAATATTTATCAAATGACTGCCTTATGTTTTACCAGAATTATGCTAAATACCCAAAGAAATAACAAAAAAAAATAAGAGATAAAGCCTCTTTCTATGAAGAACTTAAATTCTTTTAGGGAAATAAAGATATGTAAGAATCATTTGGTGAGCAGAAGTTATATAACAAAGGGCTTATTTAACCTTGTTTAATAAGTACAAAAGATATTCCAAAAGGCAATTTTTAAATTCTTCAATAGGTACATAAAAAGGAAACCTCATAAAGGTTATTGAGAGAAGAATATTGTTTAAGGAAACATAGTACAGAAAGTTGAGTTGATTTTCTCCAGCTCACAGAGGAATGGTGGGTTTGTAAACCCCAGTGCAGCAACCAGGATGCATTCCCCAGGCCAGCTGACTCACCAAAATCACTCTGAAGAATGGAAATTTGTTTCTTTTGAATTGGCAGAAAATTGAGTGTTATTATAAAGCTTGAGGCCAATTTGGGGTCACAGGTAAGTTCATTTAAAATGCATTCAAGGGCCACTTACTGAAGTCCCTTTACGTACTGGAGAACTACCTCTCCCTCACCCCCAAACACACAGAAGAGCCATTAAGAAACAGGGCACATATAGAAGTAATGGTCCACTTATAAAAATCAGCTTGAAATTATAGTCATTGGATGTCAGGACTGGTGCTCTAGAGATTTTCTGGTTTCACCTTCTAGTATATGTGAAGAAATTGAATTTAAGATTATTTTTAGTAATGATTTTTTTTCTCAGTAAACTATAAGGCATTTATATTATCAACTTTTAATTATAAACAAGCAACCTAAAATGGCATTTCAAAAAGTACATTTTGTTTCTCTATTATAACAATTAAAGCAGAAACTGCCCTTCAACATATTTATATGCATTAGAAAAGGGAGTCCCTTCTCAAACAACATGCTGCCATGCTATAATTAAGAATGTGTGTTCCATGGAGCCAAGCAACATATTTTTAAAATCAACAATAAATTCCCTAAAAAGCCAGATGACCTGGTATCCAATGGCAATCCTCACAGAATCACAGAACTTAGAACTCGGCAGGGGCATTTGAAATACTATATTCTAACTACTTTATTGTACAAATGAAGAAACTGACGACCAGAATGGTTATGAGACGTCTCCGGAGAAGACACACAGATAGGAACCTGGGTCCTAGATTCCCAGACCTGAGTTTATTTCTCTGTTTATAAAAGTAGAGCAGGCATGCTCTACCCCACAGGTCACGGAGCTTTACTTATTTCAGTTTCTAGAGGATGTTGCTAAAAATTGTCATCACTGATGTTTTATTTATTCGTGCTAATTTTCAGCTTTACCAAAGAGCCAGATCCAGGTTGTTGACACTAGACAAACATTTCTCTCATCACAAATCTCTCAAAATAAATGTGTGCATCAGTTTCAGTCAGAAGTGTAGCAGCCCATATAGCCTATGGCTAGGAGGAGTGAGAGTTATTAGAAATACCTATATAGCTCAATAAGGGACCACCTTGGTGGAAAGGGCATGGAGAGGGATTTAGCTCTCCTAACAAGCAAGAGCGCTCATGAGATGAGAGCAGTGGTGAATTGGCAGTCTCTACACCTGTGGTGTTGAGATGCATGAGATCAGCCTTATATTAGGCTGGAGGAGAAGGCAGTTGGGAGCATGCGCATTCTGTCACGGACCTGCTTACTCTGACTCTGACTCTGTCTCCTCTCCTGCCTGCAGACGCCAGCACGGCATCTCTCTGCTGAAGATTACCAAGCTCTGCTAAAGACTAAGATATATCTATTCTAAGACTGCTATATTCTAAGACACACTCTCTCTCCAGCTAAAGTAGATAGCCCTTGTGCACCTAACAGACCTGAGCAAGGTAGCTTAGTGGTCCACGTCTGGAACCTAGTTAAGCTGGCCTGAGACCTGCCCAGTCCCAGGCCCTGACAAGTGGTGTCAGGAAGAAGATGTAACACAGAATAGCAGCTGCTTCATCATTATTTAACCCTGATGACCATCAGTGTATTTGTGCAGGCACTGATGAGATTGATAAGATCATTTTGCAAAGCAAAATGTAAAAGATTCATAGCTCAAAGACCAGTCTACATAGTGCAATTCTATCTTTCTCTCATGGGATGCTTCACCAGAGCTTTGGGCACTTTAGGGGTTAGAGCTTGGCTTGGTAGCAGAAGTGTGCTGTTTGGAAAGTCACGAAACATCCCTGAACATAGTTTTCACATTTGTATACTGTACTGAGGATAATAATAAACACATTTAGGACAGTTATTACTATTGAGGAGGTGGTTGTTGGTCAGGTTGAATCCTCCTTCCGCCCACACCCAGGGATCCTGTGGCTACCTTCCCTTCCACTTCCTATTTCATTTCTCTAGCTTCCATTCTCCCTTTTATTCTTTTTTTTTTGTTAAGTCTTTTGTACGTAGATAATAAATACATTTATGCCAATTTCAGTGTGTTGATTATTTGTACAAATTGGAGGGCTTACATCATACTAATCAGCATAGCTTTCACCTCATTTACCCAATTATAGCATTAGGACATTTGTGTTCTACACATGATAGAACTAACTTGTACTTGCAATGTGCTCTGTGGTTGTGGTCCCCCTACTATCCCTCCCCTACGGCCCTCCCCCTCCCCATTCCTCCTTCATCACAGAGAACTCAAACTTATTACTAAGCATTCTCCCTTTCATTTTCACATTCCCACTTTTCAAATGGTCAATAGGGAAGGTAAAAACCACACAACACATGGTAATGAAAAAGCATTTGGTGGGTGGGCGAGGGGGTGGTTCACATAATGTGATTTTAAGCTACCTTAATGGAATTGTTGTAAGGAGAACAGAAAGATGAAAATTCTGCATTACTCTAGACTGTAGTATTAGGATCTGTGAAGCATATTTCAGGGAGAGTGGAAACAAGTTGAACTTTTTCCAGAGAAGGGCAAATAGGATGATAGGGGGATTAAAACCATGTCAAATAGGAACATCCAAGTATTAGTGATATCCTTGGAGGACAGACTCAGCCCACTAAAACATGGTAGCTCTCGTCTTTAAACTGTTTAAAACAAGAAACTGTTTTGGATGGTGCCTGTGGCCGGCCCCATACAGTGAGGGTGGAGGGTTCAAACTTGGCCCTGTCCAAACTGCAACAGAAAAATACTCGGGCCTTGTGGAGGGCACCTGTGGACCCAGCTACTCAGGAGGCTGAGGCAAGAGAATCTCCTACGCCCACAAGCTGGAGGTTGCTGTGAGCTGTGATGCTACAGCAGGACAAAGTGAGACTCAATGTCTAAGAAACAAACAAACAAACAAGAAACTGTTTTATACAAGTTTTGCAAACACTAGAACTTTAATGTAAACGATGAGGAGAAAACAGAGTACATGTAAGTTTGTAAGTTTTTTTAATATATAATTTAAATAGAGCCATTCGAAGAATGATAAAATGTAGTGCGCTGCCTGTTGTTAAAGGCACTGAAACAGAAACTGGAAAATTCTCAATGAGATAGTGCAGATAGGAGATAGGATGGTAAACAGTGTTTTTAACTATCTTGAAGTCATGAAACCCTTTAAGAAATTGATGGAAACTATGAGCCCTTTTCTCAGAAAAAAAAATAATATATACCCACACAAATTTTGTATAACACTTTAGGAATTACGTGTATATGTATTACGTAAAACCCATCTAAGGACTCCCTGAAGACTACAGCCTAGAGATTAGGAATTTGGGATGGAATGAATTTCAAGCTCCCTTTTATTTCTGAGAATCCATGATTGTCATTTCTCTGCTTCATTGTGTCTGCCTGACTAAGGAAATGCTTGTCCTTCTTGACAAGAATCATTTGTAAATTTCAGAAAGAAAACAGACATCTGCCAACACATTGTGTCGAGGAGCCCCTCCTGATTTAATTGGCCCTTAGCAGCAAAGATCAACAGGTTCCCCTTGGGTGTGCATTTGCTTCAGGACAGGTTTCTAAACACAGAACTTCTGCTTTTCATCTCATTTCCCTCACTATTTTTGATGTATTTTCATAATGCAATTTTCTGTGTTTATTGGTTAGTATCATATACTTTCACCAGCTATTTAAGCCAAGGGCCATGATACCTTGACTCTCTGAATCTTGGTCTTAACTGTCTGTCATTAGATTGTTTTCTTTAGCTGAATGGAAGAAAGTTGTGCCCTAGCAAAGAAGTGATTTCAAATTATCCCCATTGACTTGCTAAAATGATGATGTGTTTTCCACAGAATTCTGGCACACAGGGTTTCCAATGTGTGGCTAGACAGTTTGTTGAAATATCAGTCATAAAATGTGCCCTGGGAATTTATTATTTCATCAGGGTCACAGAAGTACACTTGAATTCTTCTTTTCTCTGTACCATTAAGATATTGACAGGTTCAGAGTTGCTGGGTTTGAAATTTTAAGAATAGCTAGCTCATAACATTTAATTTTCTGCTCCAGGGCGGACGAGTCACTTATAAATCAGGCTGCAACTATGATGAATTGGATGTCTCCAACTCAATTAGCTTAATGTGGGTAGGAGAAATTTCAGGTTTTACAGCCTCTGTTTTTCTAATCCTGCAAGCAGACTGTTATATAAAATGTGGCTAAGTATTAATGTGTGAGTCTCAGAGAACCAGGGTTGGTATTTTTCATTTTAGCATCCAATGTCATCTGTATTTCATAGTTTGCTTTGGGTTTGGAGTCACTGAGTGATGGTTCTTAACATGATTTATGTTATTGTAAGCCTTACCTGGTTATCTTTCTGCCTCCCGACTGAGTTAAGGAAGTAGCCTGATAGAATTGCTGCTGTCACTGGGTGATTTAATTGGAGGGAGGGAAAACCTCAGCAGTTTAAGAAAAACTGCAAAAGCTGGAGCTGTTTCTCTGTCAAATAAGTGATCAAATGAGATGGGCTCAAGCAAAGCAGATGCTGACAGTTTCGAGAACTTTCAACACATTCATCATACTTTGGTAGTGAGATTTGTTGGAGGAAATGATTGCAGAGTTTGTTTGCTTTTCATTTTCTCAAGGAGAATATATTGAGGCCTGAGTAATGTTTATTTTGAAGAAAACATTTTGGATTTAGATGCATTTTGCCCTTAGGAATATTATTTGACATGTCCTCCATATTGCCTGTTAGCATTTGTAAATTGAATTGTTATCCTCTGTAGTCTCTTCTCCTCCCCCCTCTTCTCTTTTAGTCCTGTTGTCAATCACAGCTCTGTCTTGCTCATTAATTTTCTTTCTCTTTGTAATTAGCAGTTAAGATTTTGACTGTGTACAACACATTATTTTCAAGTAAATATGCATTATGGATAGACAAACTATAGCTAATTAACATGTAATATTTCACATAGTTGTTGTTTTGTGGCATTTTGAGTTTGTATCCACTGTCTTAGCATTTTCCAAGAATACAATATACTGTATTCAATATGTTGTACAATTGATCTCTTGAACTTATTCCTCCTATCTGAACTGAAATTTTGTGGCCTTGAACCAGTATCTCCCATCAACCCCTTCTCTCAACCACCTCATCCCCTGATAATCACCATTCTACTCTTTATTTCAATAAGGTCAATTTTTTAGATAACTTGTACAAGGGAGATGGTGCCTTACTTGTCTTTCAATGTCTGGCTTATTTCATGTTAACAAAATGTGTTTCACATTTATCCACGTTGTTGCAAATGACAGGCTCCTTTTCTTTTTTATGGCTGAATAGCATTTCGTTACATATCTATACCACATTTTCCTTTTCTATTTATTCACTGATGTATATCTAGGTTGATTCCATATGTTAGCTATTGTAAATATTGTAAATATTGCTGCAATAAACATGAGAGTGAAGATATTTTTTCAAAATACTGAGTTAGTTTACTCTCAATACATACTCAGTAGTGGGTTATATTTGCTGGATTGTATTGTAGTTCTATTTTTCATTTTTAATGGAATTTCTATACTTCTTTCCTTAATGACTATATCCATTTCCATTCCTACCAATAGTGTTCAAGGTTTTTGTTTTCCCCACATTCTTCCAAACACTTGATATGTTTTGTCTTTTCTTTTTGATAGTAGTCATTCTAATAAGTATAAAGTGATAAATGATGATGTTTTTAATTTGCATTTCCCTGGTGATTAGTGCTGCTAACCATTTGTTCATATACTTTCCACTGCCCGCTTTTTAATTGGGTAATTTGGTTTTATTCTATTGAGTTGTTAAGTTTAGCCATGTACATGGTGAATGATCTTTTTAAAGTGTTGTTGAGGATTATTGCACCTAGTTCATCAGAAATGTTGCTCTGTGGTTTTCTTTTCTATAGTGTCCTTTTCTGGATGATGCTGGCCTCGTAAAATGGGTTTGGAAATATTCCTTCCTCCTCCATTGTTATTAGAAGAGGTTGGGAAGAATTGGTATTAGTTCTTCTTTTAAAGTTTCATGGGATTCAGCAGTGAAGTCATCAGGTCCTGGGATTTTATTTCCAGGAAGACTTCATGACTGATTAAATCTCCTTATTGATTTATTGGTCTGTTCTGATTTTTTCTTTATGTTTCAGTCTTGGTAAGGTATATATGTCTATCAATTGCTTTTAAGTTACCCAACTTATTTGCATATAAATATTCATAATAGTCTCTTATGATCTCTGCAATATAAATTATGTCTCCGTTTTCATCTCTGATTTTATATATTTGAGTCTCCTTTTTTCTTAATCTAGCTAAAGTTTTGTTAATTTTTTATATCCTTAAAAACAACTTCTACTTTCATTGCTTTTTCTATTGTTTTATTATGTCTGTTTTATTTATTTATGTTCTAATGTTTTTTATTTTCTTCCTTCTGTTAACTTTGGTCTTAGTTTCTCTTGTTTTCCTAGTTCCTTGAGGTATGTTATTAATTTGAGATCATTCTGCTTTTTTGATGTGGGCATTTACTTCTGTAAATCTTCCTCTTAGAACTACTTTTCTGCATTCTACAGATTTTGCTTTATTGTGTTGTTACTTCCATTTGTCCTAAGAAATTTTTTAATTTAATTTTTAATTTCTTTACTGACTCATTGGTTTTCAGGAGAATAATTCTCATGTATTTGTGACTTTTTCAAAATTCTTCCTGTTATTGATTTCTAATTTCATATCACACTTGACATGATTTCAGTCTCCTTAAATGTGTTAAGCCTTATTTTGTGTCCTAACATATGATCTGTCCTGGAAATGTTCTATATGGATTTGAAAAAGATGTTTTTTGCAGCTGTTAGATAGCTGTTCTGTATATGTTTGTTAAATCCACCTGATTTAGAGTGTAGTTTAATTTCCAACCATAGATTTTCTGTATGGATGATTTGACCATTGTTGAAAGTGGAGCGTTAATGTCCTCTAGATTGTTGCATTGCAGTCTACCTCTTCTTGCAAATCTATTTACTTTGTGTATTTCAGTCCTCTGATTTTGAATGCATGTATATTTACATTAGTAATATCCACTTGCTATACTGATCCCATTATCACTCTATATGACATTGTCTCTTGTTTAAAATGAAAGTCTATCATATCTGATACAAATATAGCTCCTCCTGCTTGCTTTGTTTAATTATTCATTTGCATGAAATATCTTTTTTCACTTTTATTTAGTGTATGTATGTTTACAGTTGAAGTGAATTATAGGCAGCCACGTAGTAGTTGGGCAAGGTTTTTTTTTTTTTTTTTTTTTTGCCATTCTCTGTATATTTTGGTTAGAGAATCTAATCCATTTACTTTCAAAGTAATTACTGATAAGTAGGGACTAACTACAGCAATTTTGTCATGTTTGTTGGTGTTATTTTGTAGATCCTTTCTTCCTCTCTAGCTGCCTTGTTTCTGGCTAAGTAATTTTCTAGTGGAATTTTCTGGTTCTTTGGGAACTTTTTATTTGTGTGTGTGTGTGTGTGTGTGTGTGTGTGTGCATAGTTGCTATAGGTTTTTGATTTGTAGTTACCATAAGTCTTATTAAAAAATCTTATCATATAGCAGATCATCTTAAGGTAATAACTACTTACTTTTGATTACAAATTAGAAACTCTACAGTTTTGCTCCATTTCCCTAGACATTTTGATTTTTTGATGCCACAATTTACTTATTTTATATAGCTTATTTTTAAAGAAAAATATAGCTCTTGCTATAGTTGTTTTGCCTTTTAAACTTCATAGTAAAGATGTAAGTGATTTAAACACTACCATTTCAGTATTAGCATATTCTAAATTTGACCATGTATTTACCTTTACCAATGAGTTTTATACTTTTAGATGTATGTTACTAATTAGCATGCTTTTCTTTTAGCTTAAAGAACTCCCTTTAGCATTTCTAGAAGACTGGTCTGGTGATGATAACTCCATCAACTTTTGTTTGTTTGGGAAAGTCATTTATCTCTCCTTCATCTCTGAAGGGCAGTTTTGCTGAGGATAGTATATTTCATTGGCAATTTTTTCTCCCTTTATGCACTTTGACTATAGTCCCATTTTTCCCTAGTTTTTCTTTTCTACTGAAAACTTGCAAGCATCCCATTTTTTCCTAGTTTGTAAGTTTTCTACTGAAAACTGAGCTGGTAGCTGCAATGGAACCTCCTATTATTTTATTTTTATTTTCCTATTTTCAGGATCCTATCTTATCTTTTATTTTTGGCAAGTTAATTATATGTAGGGTTAGTCTTCTTGGAGTAAATCTAAATGGTGATCTTTGATCTTCCTAAACCTGAATATTTCTGTCTTTCTCCAGGTTTGAAAAGTTTTCTACCACAAGTTCTTCAAGCTTCATAACCCTTTATTTTTCTCTTCTCCTTTTTAAATTCCTATGACTCAAACATATGCTCTTTTGATGCCATCCCCCAAACCCCACAAGCATTCTTCCTTCTTTTTTATTCTTTATTTTTCTCTGAGAAATAACATGTGTTTGAGTTCACAAGTTCTTTCTTCTACTTACTCAAGTCTGCTATTGATGCTCTCTATTGTATTTTTCATTTTGCTCATTTTATTTTTCAACTCCAGAATTTCTGTTTGATTATTTTTAACATTATTTTGATTTCTTGGTCAAAATTTTCATCGTGGTCACTTTTTATTTCCCTTATTTTGTTGTTTCTCTATATTTTTCTTGATGTTCACTATGTTCTTTAAAACAGTTATTTGAATTCCTTCTCAGGCTCTTCATATATCCTCATTTCTTTAGGCTCAGTCACTAGCACTTTTATTTTTGTCTATCTGGTGATGTCATATTTCCTCAATTATTCTTTCTCCTTATTGTTGTGTGATGTTTGTGCATTTGAAGAAGTAGGTACTTATTCATATCTTTTTAGACTAGCTTTGTCTAGAGAAACCCTGCAGCAAGTGCAGGATTAGAGTATGCCAGAAGCTCAGAGCACATGTGGCCATAATAACACTGGGGCATATCTAAACCCTGGGCTGTTGTGGGCTGTCTGCTGCTAAAGACTGTTCAGAGGCTATGGCTGCCAAAGTTGGTCCAGTAATGATGTGAGCCAGCCATGCAAGCCTGAAGTTTGGGACTACGTGATTCCACCTGGCATCAACATGAGTCTAGATATGAGTCTAGAGGCTCAGTCTGTGTGGACCAGCCTGAAATATGAGGCTGTGGGGGTGTGTTTAGTTTTATATGGTTATAGAATTGGGGTCCAAGGCAAAAATCCTTCCATCACTTTCCTCTTTCCCCCCGAAGCAGATAGTATCTCTCTCCATTCTGCACTGCCTGGAATTGGGGAGAAGGGTAACACAGGTAATGGAAAACTGTTTTTCCTACCCTTTTCAATACTTTTCATAATATCAGTATACTACAACAAAGTAATGTGTTCTATGCATTTTTTTTTTTTTTTTTTTTTTAGCTTTGGTGAAGGTATTTTATATGTAGACAGTTGTTCAAATTGATGTTTCTGCAGTGGTACTATCACTGAAGAGTCTTATTCTGCTATTTTACTTTATCCCTCTGCTCTGCAAATTAATTGCTGAGGAGAAGGACTAAAAAACAAAACCCACACGGTTCAGTCCAATCTTTTCTACAACTAACTGCATGTTACCTTGAGCGAGTCATTGGCCTTTCATTGCTTTTTCACCTATTAAATGATAATATTATAAGTGCTTATGGAGTTGAAATAAAAATTGAGATTTAGCACTATGCTGCTACATTCATGGTAAATTAAACTTAAAGTAAGCTGTTAAACATTCTTTAATTATCTTTTCTGGACCAGGCATTGTGATAGGTACTGAAAAGTGAGCAGGAGGAGGAATGAGACATAATCTATACACATTGCACTCACATATGGTGTCCTTTATAGGGTGCTCTTGCATTCCTCCTTTTATTAGCAAAACAGTTCTGTAAAATAAGTGTCCAATTATTATTACTTTAACCTTTCAGAGAAAGAAACTAAGGCCATTTGAAATTAAGCCATTTGCTTAAGGTCATGTAATTAAATTCCTTTGCACTTTCATAACACAAATTTATTTTGATTTCATTATGTTTTGCCCTGTGCACGCCCTGGAAATCTAATGATAATTGAAAAACAACCCTTGCTCTAAAGGAGCTCTGAGTCAATTGCTGAAGACAAAATAAATAAAGTGGAAGACACAGGACAGAGTTATGGTAGCCTTTTATTTTCCTCAGATTCTTTGAACTTATTAAGGACTACATGCTAACAGCTGGCTCTAATTTACCCACAATATTGTCTATGTTCCTAGAAGTTCTTGGTAAACACTAAAAAGTATTTTCTGAAGAAAGCTTAGTACTCCACAAAGGTACTCAAGTACTCCTGCTAGAAGGGAGCAGGTGGAAATGTCTTTAGGATTTACCAAGAAATGCCTGCCACCTGGTATGTTGCCCATATGTAAAAATAATCCTGAAACACTGCTTACACTGACTGAAAAAAGAGCAGAATAGGATAGACTTTCAGGCTTTAAGAAATGTAGTACTAAGTTTGAATCCTACTTTTGTCATTTGCTAGGTATGTGCCCTTGAGCACGTCACCTAATTGCTGTTAGTCACAAGAAATTCATCTTACTTCAAAGGTTTCTGTGAGAATTAAAATGGTTTGTATCAAACTTTACCTAAGTATAAGAACCATGTTGATCGTTTTTAAAAAAATCTATATTTCTAGGCCTCTTTAGATTTATTGAGTCAGAATCTTGAGACAGGGGCCTAAATGCCTGCATTTTAACCTAAATTTCAGATGACTTTTATCAGGCACGTTTGAAATATTAAGGAAGTATACACTAGAGCCAGAATAGTTGTCTGGCACTATCTAGCACTCAGGAGGCACCGTGAGACTCCTTGGTTGTGACTTTATTATTTAGGATTGTTATTGACATTAGCATGCAAATAAGCTGTGAATTATTTAGGTTCTAATATTGCTGATGATTAGCATACTACCCAGCACTTCAGTAGTTGTCAATATAAGTTATTAAATTAAGTCTCAATGAAGATTTATTTGGAACTTACTAAGTATAGCCACTTTTTTTTTTTTTTTTTTTTTGAGACAGTTTCACTTGTTGGCCTTAGTAGAGTGCTGGAGCATCATAGCTCATAGCAACCTCAAACTCTTTGGCTCAAGCAATTCTCTTGTCTCTTGTCTGCAGAGTCGCTGGGACTGCAGGTGCCCACCACAATTCCTGGCCATTTTTAGAAACGAAATCTTGCTCTTGTTCAGGCTGGTCTTGAACCTCTGAGCTCAAATCAACCCACCTTGGCCTCCCAGAGTGCTAGGATTACAGGCGTGAGCCACTGCACATGGCCAATACAGGCACTTCCTATGAAAGAGATAAAATATAAGAAAACTCAGTTACAAACTGTAGTATATATGTTTACCATTATTTTTCAATAGTTATGGAAGGAAAGATCCATTTAATCAGGGATCCAAAGAAAAATTGCCATTTGGACTGAATTAAGGGTAAGCAAGGTTTCCAAAAATTGTGTTCATTTTTATTATTCTTACATTCACTTATTTCATATGATTAGTCCTATAATAAAATGAAAGGTGAAGGGCATTCTAATTTTCAAATAAAATACTATAAAAAATGAATTTAAAAAAGATGTTTCTGCAGTTGATATCAAGAATCTATTAGCTGGTTCTATGGTCATTTCTTAATGAATTATCATCTTCTTAGCATCCCTCATTAAATCCACTTAATAGATTATTATCAGGTATGCTTCTTATCCAGAGGATATCTTCTGAGAAGCAGATGTATTTTCTCTTTCTAGAGTCCAGTTAGTATTTCCTTATCCATTGAATTCCAAACATCAGGGAAGGAGATGTTCCACAAAAGTTATCCTATTAAGTTTACTCTTTAAAGTGTTAAAAATTCCTCACCACATTAAATGGAGAACTTTCCAAATGGATAGCTTGGCTGTTCCAGTCCTATAGAGAATACCAAAAACAAAAACAAAGCCCTGCAACCTTTTGTGTTTTTTTGTGGTTAATGCTATGAATATAAATGATTATACATTAATAACAATTTACTGAATTTTAATTGAATTTCAATTATGTAGGGCTACAAAGAAAAAAAAGTGAATAAAACATGGTGTCTTCCTACAATGAATGACTGTTAAATGTTATGCGTAGTAATTACATAACAAACAAAACAAAAAGATAACATTTCAAAAGTACTCAGTGTGTGCCAAGTTGTATACTCCAACATTTAGAAACTTCCTCATGATTCTATGAGGTTAATATTATTTTTATTCCCATTTTACAGATGAGAAAATGGAGTCTCGGGCTATATAACTTCTTTAAAGTCACACAACAAAGTTAGTAGTACAACTATGTAGTTCCGTTCTATTCTGTTTGGGGGTTATTTTGTTTGTTTGTTTTTTGAGTTCTTGTATTTATTTAGTATAATTTCAACCCAAACTTCTAGGAATTGCTGTTCTTTTTATTTATTGATAGCACGATTGAGCAAGATTATTATTTCTGAACACAATTTCACTGTGTAAAATGTGGTTCGTATAATCTTGAGAATTCTTAGATATTAAATTAGATAGCGCATGTTAGAAATTAAATTAAAACCCTTCTAGCTTAGTACCTGGCACATAGCACTTATTCATCAAATGTTATATTGTTTTCTTTCCAAATTTGGCAGTATAATAACTAACACTTTTTTGGACTTCCAGATTGCAGCTTCACCTTATTCCAGCTTACCATTTCTATTTATTGACTGGTAAACATAATGAGAATAAATAAGCTCCTATGGAGTTCAAATTGTTTTTAAGGTTTTATTTTTGGCAATCCCACAGTTTTAATAAAAGGTACCTAAGAATGAATTATTTTTTCTTTTTATTGCTCACAATTTGATGTGCTTCTTCATATAGGAATATTTATTTCTTTACTTAAGTTTGAATTTTTTCAATCATTTCATCTTTCAGTATTATCTTTTCTCCATTCTCTATTATCTCATTCCAAATAGGTATAAATTTGACCCCTCATTCTATCTTTCATGTATCTCATCAGATGTTCATCCTGTTTTGTATAATGCACAATGTTCAATTCACTAACTTTCTTCTCAGATGTGAAAAAATCTGCTGGTCAAATCACCCAATTTTGTCATTTTTGTACAAATAGATTTTTTACTGCCTCTAAGATTACTCCATTTTATTTCGAAATGCCTTGTATGTTAATCCTTCTAGTTTTGTGGGTGCTGACTCTCCCTGCTGGTGAAGCATTTTCACGTGTAACTTCACGTGTAACTTCACGTGTTACACTTTCACGTGTAACTTTCTTATTGTAAGTTGTGTTCATTTTTATTATTCTTACATTCACTTATTTCATATGATTAGTCGTATCATAAATTGAAAGAAGGGCATTCTACCTTTCAAATAAAATACTACAAAAAATTATCTACATGTACTATCTAATTTAATATCTAGGAATTCTCAAGATAATGTGAACCACATTTTACACAGTGAAATTATGTTCAGAAATAATAATCTTGCTCAATCATGCTATCGATAAATAAAAAAGACAGAAATTCCTAGAAGTTTGGGTTGAAATTACACTAAATAAATACAAGAACTCAAAAAAAAAAAAAAAAACTCAAACAAAAATTTATTTTTTGTAGTAGGTGCTATTTTATCAGTAGCAACTCCATTTGCCATGGACTGAGATAATATCACCTGGAAAGTGTTGTATAATTGCTTCTGCTGAACAATCCAAAGGTTTTACTTGTTTAGAGCCATTTTTTTACAGAAAATATCATCAAAATTTAAGAAAAATGGGTACTGTAAGTTTGTAATACACAACTACAGGACGAACCTGTGTGTGGATTTATACTTCCTTCAGAGACATTTTTACATGAAGTAGAGACTATTTTACTTGTTGTTTTCTATGGTGAGGTCATAAATTTTCTAATCCCCTTTATCTAATAGACACCATTTCCGGAATTCAGACTTTATGCAAGGTCACAGTTTCAAATCTATGACATGTTTTCTCTCCTCAAGTGGGCATTAAGACTCAAGTTTTGGGTTGTTCAGGGATCCTCAAACTGCAGCCCACAGGCCACATGAGGTGGTGTGATTGTATTTGTTCCTGTTTTTTTTTTTTTACTTCAAAATAAGATATGTGCAGTGTGCATAGGAATTTATTCGTAGGTTTTTTTTTTTTTTAAACTATAGTCCAGCCCTCCAACTGTCTGAGGGACAGTGAACTGGCCCCCTGTTTAAAAAGTTTGAGGATGCCAGTCCGTAAATACTAGTGTTGGCTTATAAATTGATTGTTCTGGCTTCAAGTTTCTACTACATTTCTGGCACAGCAATGATTATGTTTTAGCTTTAATTTTAAAATATTTATTTCCACATGTATCCATAATACATAATACATATATACATATATATACACACACACATATATATGTATACATACACATATATGCAGAAGTAGGGCCAGTAATATATAGGAATCCTTATACCCTATATAATACCTTCATTCAGTCAAAAATAAATGTTTATGGAGTATCTGCTTTATGTCAGGCAGCAGTAAAGGCATTAAACATAATAAATTCCCATCTTCACAGAGTTTACATTCTAGTGGGAGTAAGCAATAAATAAACATATGATATAAGATGGTAGCAAGTGCTATGGAATAGAAAGCAAATTAGAGACTGATGATATGGGAGATATGGTAAGGCTGATAGTAGAACACTTTTAGATAGAAAGGCAAAGGAATGAAGTCCTGTCAAGATGGCATTTGACTAGGGGCTAAAAAAAAATAGGAGTGAGCCATGCGTACACTGGAGAGAGAGTATCCCATTGAAAGGCCCCAAGGCTATATCATGTTTACTTGTGAAAGAGACAGCAAAAAAGCCATTGTGACATATTACTAAGTCAAACTGGTAGGAAGTGAGGTCAGAAAGGGAGTGTGGCAGTTACAGGATGGCTGAGACTGCGCAAGTCAGGATCATGGACGGCAGTGAGGATGGTGGTTTCATTCAGAAGGAGATGAGACACCGGTGGAGGATTTTGAGGGGAATAAAATGACGTGCCTTCTATTATGAAAATGTCCTTTTGGCTTCTATCCAGAAAATAGACTATATCTTTATTATAGAAATCAGATACTGTTACCTTGTTAAAGGTAATGTGGAAAATGAATTACCTTATAAATTTTCAATTTTATAAATCTGAGACAATTTTTACAAACTAAATTGAAGTTATAAAATTTTTAGCCAAGTTTTAAAACACCTTTACCTTCTCCTAACCACATCTTTGATTTTTATTTGAGGCAGTTAGAGATATAATTCTTGATAATAAAATGTATATCAAATTTGAATTTGAGAATTAGTGTTAGTGAAAATTCCAAATGTAGTCATTATTTTAAACTATTAATAATTTATCCTATTTCTTAGTATATATTTTAAGGTGAATGACTTTTTTAGAATTCCTTTTTTCTTGGTGGAAAATGAGCTGACTCCTGGAGTACACAGTATGAGATTCTCCTCAGCTTAAAATAACTAAGGAAAAGTCAAGATTTAGTTATCACTAATAATATTTTATAGTACTTAATAGGAATATATAAGTACATTTAACTACACAATATGCTAAATGTGCTAAATGTAAATATATGTCAAAATTGTCAAAGAATTCTAAGTAGGAGTATCAAGGCTATTCCAGCAAACATGCTATATTAGCATTATTAGTGTCTGGTACTGAACTTTACAAAAGCAGGAACTTGATTTTGTCAGTATATCAAGAAGTGATCAGGTTTAAATTATTAATTCATGGTAAACAAATTAAGAGGGTTTTAAATCTCAGATCTCATTCCTTCTCTTTAAAGCCCTCTCAGATTCCCACAAATATAAATTAGCTACTATCCTGGCACACTAAAAGCAAATGTATTCTTCCTGTTTTAGCACTGACCATTCTGCATCGTAATTGTTAGTTCATATATCTTTAGAACATTTCTCTGCTTAAACTGTAAGCTCCTTGAGGGTAGAAACCATATCTTATTTATTTCTGTTTCTCATTTATTTCTGTAATAACATTGTATCTGACACATAAGAGGCTTCACAAATACCCATTGAATGTATAAATGAATGAGTGGATAGCAACTTGTTGCCAACTAATCTGTAGTGAGGGATGTATCTGCCAAGCAGGAAGAAAACTTCACTAGCAATTAAACCTATCTTTTCAGTGGAAATGTCTATTTGGAATGGCAAATTGTAATAAAAATTTAATTACAGAATGAACAAAGAATTAGAGCAAGGGAAATGGAATGACCTTAGCCACTAATACCTTTGAGCTGTGCTTGCCTCATGGTTTTCTGTTGCTACAAATTAGCCAAGGGAGCAAAGTAATTGCCAGTTATCTGGGGCATATTACCTCCTCTGAGCAGTTCTTGACACTGTAACAAATTCTTAGATTTTTCTTCCTTTTTTCATACTCTAGACATGTAGATAGCCGCAGCCAGTACTACCTATTACTTTTTCATTATTTTCATATTACTGGTGTAATAAATTACTACAAGCTTCATGGCTTAAAAGTTAACACAATTATTATCTTACAGTTTGGGAAGTTGCAAAACCAAAAAGAATCTTATTGAGGTATAGTCGATGTGTCTAAATGGCTCTGTTACTTGAGAAGCCTCTAGATAAAAATAAGTTTCCTTGCCTTCTCTAGATTCTAGAGGAAGCATCCAGATTATCTCTTGTTTTATGGCCCCTTTATCTTTAAAGCCAGAAAATGGCATCTTCAAATTTCTCTTTGACTCGCTTTTGTCCTCACACATCCTTTTCTGATTCTTGTAGGACTCTTGTAATAATTGTAGACCCAACTGTATAATCCAGGATAAAACTCCCACTTATCACATCTGCAAAGTCACTTTTGCTAGGTAAGGTAATATATTTACAGGTTCTAAGGACTGGAATGTGGAAATCTTTGAGGGAATATTATTATGTTGACCACAGTTCTTAACAATCTTTCTTTAGACAGTTAAGACAAGATGTGTACGATTGGATGGTAAAGGATGCTCTACATTCTTGATTTACATTCTAAACCTGAAAATATACCTAAGACACTTTTTGTTCCCCAAATCTCTTTGACAAAACTTACAAGCTGTATTCGAAGGTATCTAAAGGAAATTCATATTTTTATGCCATTGTTATTGTTAAATATGATAATAATAGCTACCATTTTTATTGATAAACATATGAGGTAGTAGCCTAGAAATATTTTAGTACCAAAACTAATACTGCAAGATAGATGCTAGCATTCTTATTTTGTAAATTAGGAATCTAATGTTAAGAGAAACTTAAACATTTGCTCAAACCTGTTTAATCAGTAAGTGACAGAGCTGGAATTCAAACTGCAAATCTCTGATTCAACACCTCCAGAGGTTTTAGTATGTTTAGAGTTAAATATGTTTCTTAACCATGCTAAGTCTTAGTTTGACTAGCTAAAAAATGGACATAGTACCTATCACATACAATTCTTGTGAAACAGATGAATTGCTATATATAACATATGCAAGTGCTTGGCACAGTGACTGGCATATAATATATGCTAAGTAAATGTTAAATATAAATTTCATTCCTTAGATCATAATATCGTATACCCTGCTTGGTATACCTGTTTGAAGGCAGGGTAATTTAATATTGTTCCCTTGCCATGTAAGTGTTCATTGTGCGAAATAGGTACATTTTAATATAATCATTTCATCATGGTCATAAATGAGATACAGAAAAATTAAGTATCATACAGAAAGACACTAATAGAGACAGTTCTCCTGAATCTAAGTCCAGTGGCTATTGTAACTAACTTACCATAAGAGAATATGAAAAGAGTGACCAACACACTATTCATAATATTGCACGGAAATATCAGCAAATATTTGTGTTATGTTAATATGTAGTCATACACATGTATTTGACCTGACTTCAAAATGGATGATTCCCTTAGTGTAAGTACAAATTATAGAGTCAGTCTGCAGTTGTTGCTGCTAACATGTGGAGTCAACACATTGACTGTTTTTATCAGGTAAAGCTCAAACTATCAACTTGCCTTGTCTATATATGACCCTTTGGGTCATCACTTGTATTTCTACAAGCACTAATGCTATATGAATATTTCAGCACTAAAAATGGCTTCTTAAGAATGTTGGTTTAAATTACACAATTTTTTTTATTTATTAATCAACTTAGAGTTTTAAGAAGAAATTCTGAAGGTGAAAAAAAATGTTGGCAATTAGGTCAGCATAATCTCAAGTTTTATTTTTGAAGCAGAGCTTAAATTGTATCTTTGATAAATAAGTAATGAGGTTTCACATGCCATAAATCTAGCCATAACAGTGTTTGATAATAAAAGGGATATCATTAATAATTGAGAATTAGTAATACCTGGAATGAGTTTTAATAAGATTAAAATTTAGTAGTTAGGTAAGATTTAATATTAGAAATACACTCATAATTAGTCTGTGATTTCCTGTTGGAAGTTGAAACTTTTTACCCCTTTGCAGATGAGTAGGATAGTGGAAAAATAGGGGTTTCCATGTCAAACAACCTTGAGTTTGAAACTTGGGCTGTCCTGGGTAGCACCTGTGGCTCAAAGAGTAGGGCACTGGCCCCACATACTGGGGGTGGCAGGTTAAAGCCTGGCCCTGGCCAAAGTGCAAAAAAAAAAAAAAAAGAAAGAAAAGAAAAGAAGAGAAAAGAAACTTGGGCTTTCCTGTCCATCTCTGAGCTTCAGGTATTTTGTGTATATCAAATTAGAGTAATATTACTCCTTCAAAGTTACCAAATTAGATAACATGTGAAAAGTCTCTTCCATAGTACGTGCTCAACAAATGGTGGCAGCTTTGTTACTGTTTTCAATGTTAATATAAATGCCATATTTGGAGGAAGATCTACATCCGTATTTTAGTATGGGCAGATTTTCAAAGTCACACTCTGAGTGCCTTGTAGGGAAAAGAACATAGTTTTCTCCTCATGGAGTTTTTGTGAAGCTAAGAAGGAATAAACACTGGGGAGTGTACAATTTAAAGGCACCTTTCAAATCTAAGTTATGATAAGAATGATATAGCCAGACTTACAGAACAATATTTCAATTTCTTCCCTGAGGTCCATTTTTTAAGTATGTCTGGGTTTTTCTTACAGTTCTATGACAAAAGCATATACTGTTAAAACTGCTGATTCAGACTTTTCTTACAGACTGTCTATCATTTTAATTTACCAGGCAGTCTAGCTCTAGAGCTAGGACATGTGGCAAGGACAGATTGCTTGGTTGTAGATGAGGGTGGCTTGGCTACAAAGGTGTCTCAACTTATCTTCCTATGAAAATGCCTATGACACACAAATACTTTATGGAAAGCCAAGAGACTCAGTCTTAACCAGCACGCAGGCAGATTGCCCTTTCCTTGGAGGACTGAGGGGTCCCAGCTAGCAGACTGTGTTAAAAGTTGTTAGACTTTGACATTAAATTCACCTGCTTCAAATAATCTTCACCCATATGTTCTGATAATTATTCACCTTTCCCTAAAATGCAATTCAGGGACATCTATTTTATGTGTCTATTCCACCAAAGCCACTGTTAAATCTTTTATACATATTCATTTATTTAATCCTGAATCAACACTGTAAAATAGTATTGGGAATACAGAGATGAATAAAGTAGTGTTCTAATTTTGGGCAATTTTTTTTTTGTCTACTACAAGAGACCACTGCAAAAAGTCTCTTCCATAGGAAATTGTATTATATCAGGCCCTCACTTTTCCGTCAGATTATTCTTCTGCTCTACACCACTAATTTGTGCTCGTATCCTTCACATCAATATTAGAACCATCACTTCCATGAAGAATTTTAGAATATATTATAGGAGAATCACTTCAGTTCCACTTAACACGGTCAGTTTCTGTCAGTTTTCTAACTTTTTCCTTCCTCACTATTCTAATTAGGCACTTATTCCTGACTTCTTGCCCACAGAGAATTTCCTGGATGAATGATAATGAACTTACTTTAATGTGAAGCTTTCTATTAGTTGTAGTTTTTCTTGTCTTTTCTCCCTTTTGCATATTTACCTACTTTTGTGTCTCCCATTATTAAGAAGCAGATGCTTTGAGAGCTAGATAATTTATAAACCTCCATATTAAATAAAAACTCCTAGAAAATGTTTAGAGAATTAAAAAAATGAATGTTAAATGGAGTAATTCATTTTCTCATTGTACAGGTGAAACTGGGAAGTGAGGCATTCTGTCAAAGATTCGTAATTTTGGTTAGGGACAAAAGCAGGATGGTGAATCAAAAGTCGTCTGAGCATTAATGTCTTTAAAACTTAAAAAGACGTCTTCTACATTTATTCTAATGATCTTTCCACTGTGTCATTTATTTCCCTTTAACAAATTATTTATTTGATGAATTAATCAGGTAATTATATCACTGAAGACAATTATGGAACTAAAATATAATTTAGGGGACATTAATTCAATTATTTTAATCATAGAAAATAAAGTCCCTTACTTTCACATTATACTGGAAAGTTTACAAAAACCTACATATATCTGACTGTTTCTCTCAAAAATCTCAACAACACAAATAAAATATTTGTATCCCAACTCCGTAGTGAGGAATTGAAAGCAAAGAATATAAAGAATCCTATAATACAATGGCTTCCCCTTATTACTCCCATTTCAGCTATTACTATCTCATGTTCAATTTCCTGTGGTAGCTCTGAATTTCCAGATATCTTACTGTTTCTTATGTGAACATTTCAGAATCTACTTAGAAAATAAATGACTTTTTGTATATGTTTGGAATTGTCCATAATTAAGATTAAAATATAAATTTTATATGTGGAGATATATTTCCTCTGTTGGGGTAACTGAGTGGTAAGAAGTGTAAAAGTTGTAAATATTGTGTCCATTGCCTACTACATAACATTCCTACTTCCTATTTGATAACCAACGATGGTCCAAACAACAAAACAAATTGACTTCAGGGGGTAAGGTGGGTTTCTTGCCAGAAACCACCTTGTCTAAAGTCAGATGAGCCAAATTTAACAGGTAATCAACCTATCTGTATAAATGAGAATTACTGTAAGATATTTTTACAAATTGCTATGTAAAATATCACCTGTTTCAGGAAATAAGGATCTTTGAACTGCTTTCAGGTAAGTTCCTGTCTACCTCAAAAAATTGATTAGCATGAGAAGAGATCTGTTAACATTTGTACTATAGTATACTGGGATTCATTACTGTTTTAAGTATTTATCTGATTTTCCAGTCCCAATTTACCCTGGACCTTGGATCCTGGACCTTCACTTGCCTTCTGCTTACTTGCCCCTAACACAAATGAACAGGGACACTTCCCTGATGCTCTGGGGATCTAATTGCAGGTGCCCTAGTCTACCTTAGGCAATATGAGCTTGTCCAAGCATCATCACAGTCCCTGGCTGGACTGGAGTGAATGCAAGAATGGGAAAGTGCTCTGAAAAGATGTTAAGCAGTTCTTCAATCAACACCCCAGGGCCTTTACTGCTTTTTGCCCATGTTTGGACACAGTTTTACCATGTTTTCATCAATACTTTAAACTATCTTATTTTTTAGCAATAAATTTACTCTTTTTCTTAATTTAGTCAAAGCCGTTTGGCTGAGACATCAGGTTTTTGAACCTGATAGACTTATTGCACGCCTGAATGAGAACCGTTAGTTATCTCTTCCAGCTATTTAATCAGGAGGAAACTGAGCTCAGAGCAGAATGTTCTTCTTCCAACATGGTTTTTTATAGCCACCTTATCTAATGGTCCCTTTCCAAATCCCTCTGTCATATGTCCATGCTTATTTCATTCCTTTTGTCACAATCTGATTTTATTTCATTTATTTTCACCTGTGTCTTTCTGCCCTAAAAATGTATTCTCCTTGAGAGCAGGGATCTTGTCTGTTTTATTCATCTTCATACACCCAGAAAACACATGGCAATGTTTGGCACATAGATGATCAGTTGTTATATTAAATAAATGAATATATGAATGAATGATCTTTATAATCACACAGCTTCACACAGAATCAATGAAAACATTGTAAAACTATGTTCAAACACAGGCAAAGAATGGATTTAGACTGAAGTAACCTGACTCTAGTGTCTGCACTGTTATTCCCTTTGCCAGACATGCAGATAGTTTAAAAGCAAATGATTGATGGGGGTATGTGAATTAAAGTAAAACTGTTAATCCTTGCTTCATATTTGAACCAGTAAAGCATTTTCACCGAAGATGACCCTTAAGGTGGCAAATACATCTTAGATGAATATAGCAGCTTTGGAAGTATTATGAATATGTAGACTGTGCAGAGACTTCTGCTTGTGATACAGGGCACACGCCTTATATGTGACCACATCTTCAGCATAAAGGTCATGGCATCCAGTTGAGCGAAGGGTAGTGTTTCTTAGTCCCTGTGCAAATTTGAGCTACTCCATTGTCACTGTACTGTTATTAGTCAAATGGCTATTCCATCTGAAATCTGCCATTATCAGGGGTTATGTTGGGCCCCTATATCTCATTTAGTCCTTGCAACAGCCTGTGAGGCAGACATTACTATTTCACTTTACAGATGAGAAATGAGTTTCTAAGGGTTTATGTAAATTACCTAGATAGTGTCAGAGAGGTAGGATTTGACATCAAATTTGAGATTCCCTCCTTCAAGCCCTTAACCACTGAATTATGGTTTGAAGATGTTAAAATTATTGATAAAGAACATCATTTATATTTCAAAAAATTACTAAGGATTAAGCAATAAGTAATAACCCAGGTCTGTGGTGGAAGCAGCCCTGGGACTAGGAATTACGCACTGTAAATGCCAGGCCCAGCTTGGTAGTCTGTATCAGTGTGACCTAAGCAACTTATTTTGTGGTATGTTAGAAAAAAGACTTGTACCTGGCCCTCAATGACTGCACCCAATCCTACAGTCACCATTTCCTTTCTCTTTAACTTTTACAAGTCACTTATTTGTAACTGCTTCAGTTCTGTAAAGTAAGATGAAGAAAGTAATACCTGGCTTGTGGGGATTAAGAAAGATAATATGTTAGAAACTGTTTTGAAAACTCTAGAATGCTCTAAGAATGCCAGGGATTAAGATTTGTAATAACTGCCTCAAGACTTAATGTCTTTTTTTCCCCAAGTAGGTTTTTTTCTTTCTTTCTTTTTCTTTCTTTCTTTCTTTCCTTTTTTTTTTTTTTTTTTTTTTTTTTTTTTGGCTCAAGAAATTATTGCTTTGGTGTTTCAGCCAAAATTTCTATTTACACACAGGTTTCTATTTTATTTTTATTTTTTGTTTTTTCACTTTTGACTGGTAACCTCAACAAATTATTTGGTTATTATTGATGATACATGTGCCTGGTTCCTTAAGAGAGATTTAGAATGTTGTACTGTTTTGTTTTTTTTTGGCATGTGGTAGTGGAGGGAGGGTGTCTCAATTAGAAAATGAGTTTCATTAGGGTAGGGATGGTAGTTTATTCATCTGCCTTGTCACAAACTGTTCCTGGAATTGGGAGCTAAACTGAGACCCAAAGAAGCTATGTATTGGTATGAATTCCTTTAGCCAATCAGCTCCCAAATGACTAAATGAGTAAATACCTATTACATAGCTTCTTAGGGTCTCAGTTTCTTTTTATCTTTGGCCGGGGCTGAGTTTGAACTTGCCACCTCTGGCATATGAGGCTGGCGCCCTACTCCTTTGAGCCACAGATATTGCTCTGGGTCTCAGTTTCCTAATTATCGTGGATTAAAATAAAAACACAATGTAAACATTACTGAGAATTTAACTCAAACCTAGGAAATGATGACTATTATTCCAAAATACTTTATAAAGTACATATTTTGCCTAGCAGTAGTTATCTCCTTTAGTTTTTATGCCAGAAGACAAACTACTTTGATAAGTAGTCTGTGTCCTTCCCAGTTTCCACCCCACTGAGCTAGTCTACCTGTAGAAACCATCTGTGGGAAGCTGTCAGATAGAAAATTGGTCTTCTCATGTGTGGTTTGTAGTTATTTGTTTCCTTGCCATGCGTTCTTTGGTCCTCTCCTGTGTGCATTATGCATTTTGATTGCCAGTTGATTATGAGCCATAACTCACTTGATGGATACCTTTAATGTCTCCTTCCTTAAAACCTGTGTGGCTGCCTGCTGTCAGATCAAGGTAAGGAGGATTCGTGCCAGACCTGAACAGAACTGACATCCAGTGGAGGTGTGATAGCATTTGAATATCGCTGATCAGAGAGGATTAGTTATCTTAATTTCCATGGAGGTTGACATACTTTATTATACAAAATAATAAACATGTTTTATATGAATTCTGTGGTTCCTGAATTCATGACATGAGAATTCTAATTAGTATTTATGAGCCATGCAGAGGGCAAATAAGCTTATAATTTTGCTTGAATTATTAATAAAATTTCAGAGGTTTCCTCAGAGGTTTTCTTTGAAGTTAGCAGTATGTTCCCAGGAGAGTATAATGACCTTACAGACCTCTAACTGCTCAGTCTCTGTTTCTCATAGAAAAAGGATCACCTTTCTGACTGGATGATGATACATGCTCAGATCTAAAATGTTCCAAGTACCGTCCCAATTCTAGGATTGGAGAGGCCTTTGGGTACAGTTGTAAAAGCAATAATCTAACATTTGGGAGCACTCAGAACCAGTTCCATCTTTTCTACTTATTAGCTGAGTGATTTCAGGCAAGTCATTTAATGTCTTAAACCTCCCAGATTTCATATATTTTTAAAAATGAATATCATAACTCCTCTGAAATCCCATAGCAATTATTTGTATCTCTCCTATGAGAAGAGAAAGGAAGAGACATTGATATTAATTGAATATCTTCTATACAAACCTTATGCTAAACATGTTCATATCTGTCATTTGATCTACATGACAGAGTTAAATGTCATTATGTATTTATTTAATTAATGAGACCAGTTCGACTCAGAGATTAAGTTCTTACTTGAGACCAGAACACTGATCAGATAGTAAAGAGAAAATTCAAATCTAAATGCCCTAACCTACGTCTGTGATTTTCTGATTCTGGTACATTTCATTCTACATACCATTCCTTCAAAAATTGTCCAGGTACTGCTCTGAAATTCGAAATATGGTATGGAGCAAATTAAGAAGTCATAGTTCACATGGAGCTCCCTTTTCTTCCCTCAGTGAGGTGTGAGGCACATGAGAACAAGTAAAATAACACATATATAAAGGCTTTGGAAAGCATGTAATAATAAGCTTTAAGGATTATTTTTCATGTATATGGGAGTTTTCCCCTGGATGGGCTTTGTATATTTTTCAGGAAAAGCCCCTTTATTTTCCTCTTATGTTAGAATCGCTGAATAAAAATTTTCAGGTTAGAAAAAGCTGCAGTCAGACCAACAGTCAATCTTTCCTCCATTAACCAGGTTATGAGGAATTTAGTGCAGTGCCTGGCATGACATGTGTACACCATAAAAGGTACGATCTTTATAGTAGCTGATTTCTAATGTCAAGGTAATATATCTGGTCCATTCATTTAGCAGGCATTAAATACAACAACCAACAGCAATGATTTGGAACTCACCACTCTGGCTCAGTTATTTTGTCTTTCTGAAAACATGCAGAACTCCCCTCAAGCTATATGTTAACACATATCTTAAAATACAATATATTTTTTTTTTATTAGCAATGTCTGAACTTCTTCCAAAACAAGATTCTTTCTGGGTAATTAGGAAAACTTGAAACTAGCCTATGCAACCCATCCTGATGAAAAATAGAAAAATTAGCCAGGTGTGGTGGTGTACCTGTAGTCCCAGCGACTTGGGAGGCTGAGACAGGGCAATTACTTTAGCTCAGGAATTTGAGGTTGCTGTGAGCAATGATGATGCCACTGTACTCTAGCTGGGTGATAGAGGGAGATCTGGTGTCAAAAAAAAAAAAAAAAAAAGATGGAACTGGATGAAAAAGTCATGAATTTTGTGGTTCAAGAGGTTGGTACATTCTGAACCTTGATGCTCTCATTCAGTCATCCAGGAAGTTTCAGAGAACCTAATTCCTGTGAGGAACCAGAATATTCTCATCACTTGCACAGGAACTGCTCAGTTCAGCTCAGCACAGCTTAAGTGTCTGATAGCACTTGAGAAGGCAGAGGATATAATGATTATTTTGGTCCCTTGTCCCATATCTTTACCTAAGCTCTGCTTATAGATTCAGCCCTTTTCTGGACCTGAAAAATCCACATGACTTTGGAGAATTTGAGAAGCATTAATTTTATGTTGAAGAGGAATCAGCGTGAGATCACTCTCATTCCTCTAACATTGTCCCTGTTGACTGCCTTTCATTCATTTTTCAAACATATATGGGTCACCTACTCTATATAACATCTGCTTGAGTAAGCAAGGCTGAGTCCACAACTTCTCAGAACCTAGAGAATAGTAGGGAGGCCGTATAATTATGGATGTGATTTCTGCCCAGTGTATGGTGGATAGTAATAAAGGGATAGGTGCAGATTGTGGGAACACAGAGGAGAAGAACCCTATCTAGTTGGAGAGTGAACAGAGTGGTTACTAAGCTGACATCATTCTTTTGTTTATTCAACAAACATTTATTGCGTGTCTAGCAGCTGCTGTTCAAGTAACTAATGACACGCTAGTAAAATGAACAAGATCTACTTCATTTTCTTGTGGGGGGAAGGCATACATGGTAGATACAATAAATCTGATGGTGGCTTGAATGCTCTGAAGGAAAATAAAGCAGAAGAAAGACTTGTGCCCTGAAGGGTATGGCACATTTAAGTCAGAACAGGCAGATCAGACCTCCCTAATGCTGAGACAATATTTGAGCCAAGACTTGAAGAAAATGAGATAGCAGGCCACCAAATTATCCAGGTACAAGAAACTAAAAGTCCAAAGACCTTGAGGCAGTAAAGGTTGTGTCAGAGAAAAAGCAAGAATGATAAATGGGAGAGTAGAAAGAAATGAGGTCAGAGATGGCCTACGGGGGCAGATTACATAAGTATGATGGGACTGCAAATGGAAAACTATTTGGGGAATTTTGAGCAAAGAAATGATTACAACTGGGTTTGTGTTGTTTTTTGTTTGTTTTTTTAAGGAATATGTGTGTGAGCATATGTGTGTGTGAGTGTGTGTGTGTTTCAACAGTGGTAAGAACAGAGAAGAGTTATGAGAAAAAAATATGGGATGCTAAATAATTTGGGAATAATTCAGGACAATGCAAAGTCACCAAAGTGCTGTAAAAGGAGAAAGGACAAAAAGAGGGGGGATGAGGGCAGGGAGACTCCTTTGGAAGCTCTTACATTAACTAACATCAACTTGGCTTCCAGATATTTTCATAGCGCCCTTGTATCCAGCACTCAGATCTCCTGCCCTTTGGGTCTGAAAGGCTTCTCCTTCTTCTAGTCATTAGTTGAATATCTACTATCCACTTCCCAATATAGATAAGGCTGAAATCACTGCTTTCATTGGCCCTAGTTCCTGACCCATGTTTATCCACTTCCTGTCCTTTAGGGTTTTTACTCATATAAATCACCTGTCTAGGCTGCAACCAACCACCTGGCATAGCCCTACCGATCACTTGACATAGTCAAATTTTTCTCTTGCTGTTTGATTCAGTTTCAAGGAAATGCAGTACTATGGGAGGGTGGACCAAATCCCTGGCTCTCAGGTCTTTCTTACGGAAACAGTCTCTGAGGAGCCCCTCTGGGGGAGGCAAGTCTTAGATTTCAGCATTCTACTTTCAGGTCTAAATGTACGTCCTTCACTAGGCAAAACTAGTCTCCTCTTTCTACTCTTATCTTCGGAGCACTTTTCACCTTCTTCCTTATATTTCCCCGGTCAGGAAGTGCATACTGTTCTCAGGCAAGGGACAGGGGCTTCACGTTGCTCCCAGTTAAGAGTTGGGCATTCCATGTATTATCTTCTGCCTTCTCCCCATCATGCACAAGAAATGTTTGCCTTTTGCAAAGGGACCCTGCAAAAAAACTGAGGACAGAGTATATACTAAGGCTGCCAGTCTTCAATGATGAATATTCAAGCATCTACGATGGAGATAATTGTGAGCACAGAAATCTTCTCTGCCTTTTACATGCCATGACACCAGTGAGTATTAGCTACCATGTCTGTTTTTAAAGCAGCTCATCTAAATTGACTGAATTCATTCATGGATCTAACTGCATCAGACTGTGATAAATTCCTCATTAGTTCAGTTTCAGGCCAAGATGATCACCTCAGCAAAAGTGACCCTTTCACACTGCATGTTTCTGATAAAATAATGAGGAGATGTGAATCATCATTAGTCTTTTTTTCTTTTTGTGAAACTTTTATTTTTTTTTCTTGAGTGCCTATTATGTGCTAGACATTGATCCAAGCATTTTAATATATTATCAGGGACCTAGCAAGGTAGGGGTTCTTATCCCCAAAATAGAGTTGAAAGCACTTCCTATGCAATCTTGCTCCACGTGTTAACACTGACCTATGTAAATGGTAGAGTTGTGATTTGAATCAAGTTGCAGTGACTGCAACGCCTACTCACTGTTAATCTGTTCATCTACTGCCTACCACAACCAAGGACCTGACCAATGTGTGATGCACAGAACAACCTGCAAAAATAGAATTTATCATTATGAGTCAGGCAAGAGCTGGCTGGAGGGGACTGGGGAGGGTAAGGAAAGGAGGAGTTGATGAGTGAGTACAGGAAAAGTGGCCAAAAGCATCAACTCCAAAACCTATCACTACTTATATCTAGATAAGCAGGGGCTGACCACTGCCTTTCTTCTGCTTAGCAAAATGAATTTCACTTCTTGGTAATGGCAAATGACTTTTAACCAGCTAGTAAAATATTATCAAAAGTCTAACCTCTGCCATAGGCAGAGATCCCCAATGAGTCAGCAGTAATCAAATGGATGATATTTGAATCTGATCTGATTATTCCTTCATCACACCATGTCTCTGAGCTGATAAACATTTCATATAGGAAAAGGAATATTACTGGAAATCCTATTACTCTCCTCCTGTTTTATCTCATGTTGTCGGTCACTGTTACCTGCCTTCTTCCTTCCACCCCTAATGACTGTTTCATTTTAAGAGCGTGGAAAACTGTCCCCCTTTGTCAGAAATAATAGAATCCTCACCATTAAGAACATAATATAATTCTATAAGCGTGCCTTAAGGAAGTTGCTATCCCCAGGAATACTAACTTCAAAGTACTATTTCCCTGGAATACATACATATATATATATATATATATATATATATATATCTCACCCACCTATACCCACTATATATATATATATATATATATATATATATATATATATATATATATAAAATCCTTTGAAGGTTGAAAAAAATCTATTGAACTTTAAATGAAAAATCCTAAAACGCTCACTCCACTTAAGCCAGTACTTCTCATCCTAAGGTTTTCATACCTGCTATCCTTCCAAAATTCAGTAATGATAATGATAACATAATGATGAGGATGGTGGTAAGCATGATAGAAACAGCATCTAACATTTAACAAATATGTTAGGCATTGCATAAACATTTACTAGCCATTGTCTTACTCCATACAATAGTTTTATGAATTACATTTTATTATTTTCCCTATTGTACATCGGAGGAAGGTGAGGCTTAGAGAAGTTAAATATCTTGTACAGGGTCCCCTGGACATTAAAGGGTAGAACCAGTATTTAAATTTTGATTTGCCTACCACAAAGCCTGAGTCCTTGACTTGCCATTTGCAATATCTCAGAATTCCTAATCCAATAGGACCTTGGCTCTGCAAAGGCCTATGTATTCTAAATAAAGAACTCAGTCCCTTTGTTTTGAGCTGAAGTTACTTCACCCACTTTAATAATAATACTTTCCTTGGATTTATTAGAAGCTTGTCTTGGAGAGTCCAGATATACTCAAATGTTGTTTTTTAAAGAAAGAAGCAAATCATCACTGATACATACATTCGTACACTCAGCTTGCCAAGAAAATTCTTCAGCACATAAAATCTATGGGGTAAACTAATTAAAGGACACATTTTATTGGTACTAGAACAGTTGATGTCTCTTTTCTGAAGTACAATGTATTCCAGCTTGAAAAGCCTTCAGTTTTTTCACACACATCTCTTGTGTGTGAAATTAAATCAGCATCCTATAATGCAAAATCTCTTGGGTCATCATTTTTTATTTCATGTATACTTAAAATGTCTTTAGAAAAGCTTCCAGAATACCATAGTCTTCTTTACCTTTAGCAACTATTTATACAATACAAAACAGAAGAGCAAACTTTGGTGTCATGGATATAAAGTCAAAAGATTTAAATGTGAATGTGGATGAAGGAACTTAATTAAGGATCAGGCAACGCCATCAGGGAAAGTGAATTAGGTAAGTGACATAAGCAATGTGGAAGTTTTAGAGAAGGTTATAGCAAGAAAAATATTTCTGTTATTTTTTAAAACTATGGAATTTAGATATGAGTAGGCTTTGAAAATATGTTTAGAACTTTGAAGTCTACTCTATACGTCATGAGCAAAACTACTACTTGGCTTTGACTGTCTGAAATGGTCCAGAAAGCACTTTTTAAAGATGTCAGCTGTGTTAAAGTCATAATAAAAACCAAGTCATAACAAGCAAAATGTGGTCATACAATTCTCCTCCTCCTCTGTGCCTCATCTTCTTGGTACCCATCCCTGGCTTCAGGATTCTGCTGACTTTGGCAATGTGCCTGACATTCTGTCTCTTCCTATTCTTTTGGTTTTATGTTGAGGAGTAGCTCTACCATTCAGCTTTGCTGATTTTCCTTTTATCACTCCTTCAGCAAATGGTAAATACTTGCCTTAGTATGCCATTCATAATACTTTCATCATTATTTATTCAGCTATTCAAAAAGCATTTCTGGCTCTCTCTTATTTCTAGGCATTTTAATAAAGATTATTTAAAATAATAGTTTCTTAATTATTAAAGTCTTAGGTGTGGAGTGTCACTTAAAAAAACAAAATAGTGGTTTCTTTTAGTTTTTAAATTATTGTATTTATTATTTTAATTTATTTAATTTATTTTGTTTTTGTTCTGCATTCCAAGGAATGAGAGAGGAAGTCAAATAAATATATAAAAGATATAAGGAAGGTATTATTAGACTCTTTCTTGCACAGATGAGAAAAGGAGGGCGACATGGTTTTAAATCATTCATTCAGAGTTTACCATTAGCCAATGCCTCTTTTAAATTTGTAGTCACAGTCACATTTTTGTTGAAAGGTGCATTTTTTGTTGAAAGAACTTAGAGTAAAAGGCAAGCTGTAGTCTTTGTAATGGGTTAGCATGACTCTATAGAAATTTCTGATCTAGACATAGCAGGAGCAAGGCATGTGCAAAACACCTCCTCGTTCATTGTTTGTGTATCTCTGACCAAGAAGCAGAAAGATAGGGGGAGAAATTATGTAACTTTCCTACTGAGCTGAGTGCAGGAGTATAGAAAATACTTCTTAGTTGTTGAAGACCATGTGACTGATGCAGGTCTGCTTTGCTGCACCCTAGCTCTCCCACAAACTCTTAGTCAAGTAAATGTCTTAATCTCTTTGATCCTCAATTTCACAATATTCAAAAATGAAGATAATGACAGAACCCATCATAGAGAGCTGGTGAGAATTACATGCAGTAGTATATACACATGTGTACGTGCAAATGTAAGCACTTTGAAGATCTGGTAGATCTGGCTGTGTCACTGTTATTATTTCTACTCTCTGGAACTCTAGGAGATAGAGGATGTTAAAAAAGGAAAACTAGGCACATTTGTATGTGCTGGGTTTTGATGTACCCATAAGTACATACGTTTCTTATCTTTTTCAGGCAATTCTCATTGCTTTTTCCAAAGCATAGTTAGGTCTGATTTTTTTTTTCTTGTTTAAGTCACTTTTAATTTGGCATTTGATACAGAATGCTAATATCCCCTCAATAACTCCTCATTGAATGAATGCATAAATAAGGCACTGTTTTTTTAAAATTAATATCTTCCACTTTACTTTGGTTTAAAAGACTTGGCATTGTATAGCTGACTAAGTAGTTTGGCTGGCGGTTACAACCTAGAGGTCCTTGGAATTGGTTTGTCACATAGATGAATACTGATTTGCTCATGTATTGTTTTAAAAGTAAAATACTGAGCAACATTTATAGATAGTAGATCTTACACAAGCACTTCTATTCCGGATTTCTTGAAACAAAAGAGGATAAAGCCAACGGTCAGCTCACAGGAGTTGGGCTACATTTCTGCCATTGGGTCATGCCTGTACTGTCAAGTTCACCACTTCACATCTGCTTCACTCATTGGTGTGACTGCCGGCCCACGTGGCCATTTACTCTTGTGACATGCCATGTTGTATTCTTTTTTCTTTTTTTTTTTTTTTAATTAAATCATAGCTGTGTACATTAATACAATTATGGTATACAATGTGCTGGTTTTATATACAGGTCTGATCTTTAAATCTGGGTTTCTTTTACTCATGTCTCTATTTCTTTTGCCTACTCTCTTTGACCATCAGCAAGTTGCTATTCTGTTTGTTTTCTGTCAAGACATCAATAGCCTATTTTTAGGGACCAAAAATTAATCTCCACTGAGAGTCATCAAGAGCTATGATTAAACAGATGCCAGTAGGCTATTAAACCAGTCTCAGTTCTCCTGAGCTTTGCACTTAAAGATATTGCTTCATCAGCCCTGCCAGCTGCCCAGACCTTGGTCCCTTTACAGTAATGGAATCTAGAAGATAGACATTTCCACTTTTCTCCTGAATCTAAGCTACAATCTTCCTGGTTTAAGGGGAGTACTAAATCAGACCTCCAACTGTATAAAAGCAACTTCCATGTGTGGAACTCAAAGCTATGAACTATATACTATATTAGTCACTTTATTAACATAATCTTTCTTACTTCACCTTCATAACAATTCTGTGTGATAGTGACTCTTATTTATATTTTACTGATGAGAAAACTAAGGACTGAAGGACATGCCCAACATCACAGATCTACTAAATCACACAGCTGGCAATGAACCCCATTCTGTCTGACTTAGAGCTGTGTTCTTACTAACCACTGAACATTCTGACTTCTCAAACAGATTGCCTTTTCAATACTCAGTATTAATAGCATTTCTTCAAACTCTTCTGAAAACATCTTCTATTTTTTCTTTTGTTCCTTTATCACTCCTTCATCCTTCTCATTCTCCCCTTTTAACATTTCCTACTCTTCTTCCCCTCTTTTCTTCTCTTTTTCTTTTCCTATTTCTCTTCTCCCTTTTCATTTTCCTTCTGCCCCTCAGCAAAAATAATTCTGAAACATTAAAGAAATGTGGTTTTATAAAGAAAAGGTACTTTGAATATGAATAATTAGGAAATGTTTCATGGAGGAGATGGATTTTGAGATGGGCATTAAAGATCAGGTTGCAAATGGATGCATGGAAAAGTTCATGTAAATCAACCCAGAAAGAAGGAATGATATGAACATAAACATCATACAGGCATACAGTGTGGGAGGGTGAGGCCAGCATTTTGCTTTTGTTGAAATGAAGGCTAACAGAAATTATTATATTTGAAGCTTGGCTTTGGATAATAAAATGAAGGATAGATTGAGAAAAGCCTAGACTATCAATGTGAGGGGTTTAAACTTGAATCTGCAGATTATGGGCAGTCATGGGATATTTTTTGAACATAGGGCACTATCAGAGAATTGTTTTTTAAGAAAATTTATCTTCTTTCAACATATAAAATGATTTAGAGGAAAAAAATTAGAAATAAAGTGGTAGTTTGGCTATTGTTGTAAAACTTGGGTTATAGTACAACCCAACTGAAAAATGACATTTATATTCATAAAAGACCAATGATGTAACTTAGGGACTGTAAACCCCCTATTTCAATTGCTGTAACTCTGACCATTTCTGAAGTTTATTCTATTTAGAAAAAGAAAGGAGGCTTCATAAAAGGCTTATGAGATTCAAACTAGAGCAACTGGGTGGATAATGGTGACAGTGAGAAGTTACGAAAACAAGAGTGTGAGGGAAGCTGTGGAGCCTAGGTTTGATAAAAGGCATGTTAAATCAATCCAACATATACTGCATCTAATATTATTCTTATACAGAAAGTAGGTATGGCAAGTATACACTGAAGATGTAAGTAAACTTGCACTTCTTTGCTCTAAGGCACTTTTTGTTCCCCTCATTAGAAGCAGGACATGAAGTATTTCCTGGGATATATTTAAGAAACACATTTTTAAATAGAATAGTAGATGATTTAAGAAAAATATTAAGTGATAATGCTCAAAGTGATAATCTGTATATTCATATAGTTTACAGCCTTATTCCTAAAATGTAGAAGAATAAAGAATCACCATTATCCTTTGAGAACAAAAATAATGAATGGTTAGGCCAAGACAGTTAATAGCTAACAAAAAATGCAAATGCATTTGCTTTATAATATCATTAGTTTTGAAATGTCTTAATCCTCTAATTCTCAAACATAAAGTCATGTAGGATGGATCTGAGGTAGAGAGGAAAGAGGCAGAACAACTGATTTGAGCCCTCTCTGTAACCTCTTCGATTTATAATTTTTTATGAAGTTAGTCAATATTTCTGAGCTTCATTACTGCTAGTACTGTTGAAGACTTGAGCAATTATGGTGGGTTATATCTCATCTTTGCATATTACAATCAGTACACCTTACCTGGATACTCTTGAAGAAAAGAGGCTTACCTTTATGCCTTATAGATTATATTTAGTTCATTGTATTAATTCTACAACAATTTTACATGAATTTGGTGTAAAGTTATAGACTTTTTGTACCCCCTATAAACTACAACATTTTTCACTTCCACCAACCTTTTCAGAAATTATCAATCATCTTATAGGAATCTAGTCCCTTTAAGAGTACTCAATGTGAGAGGCCTCTTTCACATAGCCCCCACTCCTTCAGACTCTATCCTACTTTCTGTCTCTTAAACAATGAGGTGGTAATGGGGAAGTGGAGTGAGATGTCATGCAAGTATCCTTGACTATGGAAAATGAGGAGTTACATGCAGAAGAGCAGTTTAAATAGGAATCTATCTAAGTCTCTATGCTAAGGAAGGGAATCAGTTCTGTTGAACTACTCCTATTTTGTCAAACCTATGCTCTGTAGCAAAGAGAATAAAGATTCCATGCAGCATCTTGGCTGTAACCATAGCCGGCATCATGTAAGGGCATCCCCAGCTCTAGCAATATCTGGATGTCATCTTCTCACCATCCCTTTCCTGCCTGTAATCTACCGAGCTCCTTCCAGTAGTCACTCAGTGCTTAGCTACTACTTAAGAACCACTTACAGCACCAGCCACATACATCCGGGTTCCTGGGTTCAAACGGGCCCAGGCCAGCTAAACAACGACAACTGAAACAAAAAAATAGCCAGGTGTAGTGGTGGGCGCCTGTAGTCCCAACTACTTGGGAAGCTGAGGCAAGAGAATCGCTGAACCCGAAGAGTCTGAGATTGCTGTGAGCTGTGATGCCACAGCACTCTACCAAGGGTGACAAAGTGAGACAGTCTCAAAAAAAAAAAAAAAAAAAAGAACCACTTCCCTCTATTGTCTTTCCGGTTCTATTGCCATAATAAAATTCTCTTCTGTGCTTCCCTCTGATCCCTTCTTTTGACTCCTTTCTTTTGACATTCAACAGTTTTTTTGTTGGTTTGTTTATTTGTTTGTTTGTTTTAATGTGAAACCACTAACTGCTGCCTCTTTCTGCTCCCTTTGAGTCTCCTTTTGGTGTTTTGGAAGCCTAAAGCAGGAGCATTCATCTATGATAAAAATTTCTTTCAGTAAAGTGAGGGAAACATCACAAAAATTAAAGATAGTGTGTCTTGATACCCATAGTTTTACTAATAATTCTTTACTCTGCCATACAAATCTATTTTTAATTTGGTCTAATTCTACTTCTCCAGCTACATCTTCCATGAGTCTCTTTTCCCTATTGAAAAGGAATAAATGAAGTACGCTTTCTGTCCAGGTCTGTTCATTTGGAATGCCATCCCCCAGGTGGTTCTTCCCTTTATCTAGGCGGTTGAAATTCTCCTTTTCAAAGTGCCATTTGACTGGCACCTCCTTGATGAAGCCTTTTTCCATTTTCCAAGCTGTGTCCTTTACTGATACGCATGATTTTTCCATGATTTTTCTTAACTCTCCTCTGACCTAATATCATTATGTTTATCTGAGTATTTCTCTTAACTTACAATTTATTTGTAAATTCCTGAAGGCTAGGGCAGTATTTTAAAGATCTTATATTTAGGTTGTTTCAAACATTTTGTCCGTTTTAATGTCATGTGTTTTTGTAGCTCCATATCTCAGTAAATATTTATTCTACTGTGTCGTGGTATATACTGATTGATGGAGAAGTTTGTACTCTATACATTGATGCTGTTCATTTTTTTCTACTTTTAATTTTTTTTATTCTTTTCAGCCAATTACTATATGATGTCATTAAGCGATTTTCGGCCAATTTTTCTCTATGAATTCAAATTGAACCAAAGCGCTGCCGAAACAGCCTGAAAAATTAACCAGGCATTTGGCAATGATAGTGTTAATGAACGCACTGTTCAATGTTGGTTTGCAAAATTTCGTTCTGGAAATTTTAGCCTCGAAGATGAGCCCCAAAGTGGTCGATCTAGAATAATCCAGGACGAGGATTTGAGGACCCTGGTGGAGACTGAACCATCACAAACAGTGCGTGGGATGGCGGAAGAACTGGTGTCAGCTCCCATGTGGTTTTTGATGGTTTAAAATGTATTGGAAAGGTCAAACAGCTCGAAAAGTGGGTGCCACATGATTTAAACAATTGGCAGAAATTGTCACGTTTCGAGGTTTGTTCTTCATTGCTTTTGTGCAACCGAAACGATCCTTTTTTGGATCAGATTGTCACATGTGATAAAAAGTGGATTCTCTATGACAATAGGAAACGTTCAGGACAGTGGTTGGACACTGATAAGCCACCCAGGCACTTCCCAAAGGTGAAACCCCACCAAAAAAAGATCATGGTTACTGTATGGTGGTCAGCGGCTGGTGTGATTCACTATAACTTTCTGCAACCAGGCCAAACCATCACAGCAGAGTCCTATTGTGAGGAAAT
>CAUYPK010067163.1:0-17614 GCA_963574355.1 Loris lydekkerianus | reverse complement strand
GTCCTTTGTTAGGTATACTCCCAAATATTTTATCTTCTTTAGCACTACTGTGAAAGGAATAGAGTCCTTGACTGTTTTTTCGGCTTGGTTATTGTTGGTATATATAAAGGCTACGATTTATGGGTGTTGATTTTGTAGCCTGAGACATTGCTATATTCTTTGATCACTTCTAAAAGTTTTGTAGTAGAATCCCTAGTGTTTTCCAGATATATGATATTATCTGCGAAGAGTGAAAGTTCGATCTCTTCTGACCCTATGTGGATACCCTTGATCGCCTTTTCTTCCCTAATTGCAATGGCTAAAACTTCCATTACAATATTAAAGAGCAATGGAGACGAAGGGCAACCTTGCCTGGTTCCTGATCTGAGTGGAAATGATTTCAATTTAACTCCATTCAATACGATATTGACTGTAGGTTTGCTGTAGATGGCCTCTATTAGTTTAAGGAATGTCCCTTCTATACTAATTTTCTTAAGTGTTCTGATCATGAAGGATGCTGGATATTATCAAAAGCTTTTTCTGCATCAATTGAAAGAATCATATGGTCCTTATTTTTAAGTTTGTTTATGTACTGAATTACATTTATAGATTTACGTATATTGAACCAGGCTTGAGACCCTGGGATGAGAGTTTGGGAGCATTCGAAAGTTTTGTCTTCAATGTCAGAAATCTTTTCTTTTGCTTGCTTCATTCTGTTACTGAGGGATTCTGCTGTGCTTCTCAGATCTTTGAGGGCTGTAACTTCTTGTCTCAATGTGTAAAATCTTTGGTCATTTCGTCTTTTAATTCGTTGAAATCTTTAGATATCTTTTGGGTTACTGTTTGGAATTCTAATTCGATCTTATTTGCTATCCAGATTCTGAATTCAATTTCTGACATCTCTGCTATTTGTTTGTGCATGGGATCTTGTGCTGTGTTTGCCCCATTGATCCTTGGGGGAGTTGATCTACTCTGATTATTCATATTGCCCGAGTTTTTCTGTTGATTTTGCCTCATGATTGTTTTTCACCATTGAGTCTGGCCATCCTCAGAGTTGGGGCAGTGTCTCTCCAAGATTAGACCCCAGCGGGATCACTCTATTGTTGCTGGATCTTTGTAAGGAGTGACCCTGTGTAGTTCCTCTGGGGCTGCCCCAGCCCAGGAGTTCTGGTTGTGGAAGCTGCTCTGGAGTGTGACACACCTGGATCCAGCAACAGGGTGGAGGTAGTGCGCATGGTTGTGGGAGTGTCTGGCACCCAGTGACTTTGGCACAGAGAGCCCAAGGCTCGAGTAGTCTCTGGCCAGGAGATGGGTTCTGTGCAGACAGGGAGGGCTCCGGAGGACACACGGCTACCAGAGTCCCTGGCCAGATGAGTGGGCCGGTGTGGAGGCAAGGAGGGTACAGGAGGACGGACACGGGGTTTCACAGCTTTCACAGTTCCTGGTCAGGGCATGCCGAGGCACAGCAGGCGCGGGTCGTGGGTCAGGGTTTATGTTGCAGCTCTTATGGAGGTCTGGGTTGCACCAAGCCATGGAGTTTGAGGTTTCTATGAGCTGTGATGCCACGGTACTCTACCCAGGGCAACAGCCCGAGGCTCCAGTGTGCCAAAACTGGTCTCACTCTGCCCCTGAGGGTTAAGGCTGTAAGGCAGCTCAGTCCCGGCCTTCAGGCTGCTCAGTCACTAGGTTACTAGCTCCTGCCCAATTCTTGCTCTGCGACCCTGAGGGCAGAGCTTGCTGGGGCAGTTCTCTCACAATGGCTCTCTGCAGCCCAGAGCCGAACACTTATTAGCTCCTTCCGGCTAAGCGGCTCAGTTGGGAGCCCTAGACAATGCCCAAAGTTCTCCACGCTCCTGCTCAAGCTCTCCCCAAGGCAGTTCAACTGAGTGCCAAGTCCTAAAACACCAAAACAGTTCACAGGTAAGGCCTTTCTAGTTTGCAGTCTCACTGCTGCTTGTATTTACAGCTGCTGGCGGGATTAGGTTGATCGAACACACGCAACCACTTGCCAGTTTTCCACTGTTTTTGTCCTCCTCTTGGAGTCTAGAAGTCCCTTGCTGACTCCCTGTATCCTCAAAGGGATGATTATAGGCAGATCCCACCAGCCAGAGATGCCTGGAGTCTTATCTGCCCTGACTCACCGTGTCCTGTTGCAGGGAAGCTGTTACTCGGCTGCCATCTTGGATTGTTCTCCCCGAGGATTCAGTTTTTCTCGCAAAAATTTAGATGAGGATTTTCACAGTCTCACTGATTATTTGTCAAAATATATTCAAGAAAAATGAAGGCATTCTCATATCTTCTAAGGAATTAAAATTAGGGTAAGATTACTGATAAGGCTTTCTTTATCCTGAACAAACTATTTTCTTCCTGCTTTTGTGGTATGAGACTTTGGGCAAATGTATTGCCAAGGCTTACTTTGGTCTTCTAGCGGTTTTTCATGGCAAAGGACTTCTTTCTTTCCCCCCCGGTCTCCGTTGGTGTGGACCTGGGGACAGTGTGTCCTTTACTTCAGTGTTCGGTAAGCATAACATTTCTTCTTCTTCTTCTTTTTTTTTTTTTTTTTTTTTGCAGTTTTTGTCTGGGGCTTGGTTTGAACTCACCATCTGCAGTATATGGGGCCTGTGACCTACTCCTTTGAGCCACAGGCGCCACCCAACATTTCTTTTTAAGGAAAATGCACATGTAAAATGTGTCCCAGTGCTTCGCTGGACATGGGTCTAGAATGCCCTGCTCATTCCCTCGTGGCTAGAACATACAACAAGGATTATACTAAAATTGCCCCCAAATCTTACTGTTCCATCACTGTACACAGGTTGTTCTAATTGTGGCTCATATCCAGTAGCTAAAAATTTGTGCTGAGTGTAATTATTACAAACCCTTTAATATTCCTTTGATGAGATTGGTATCTTGGGGTCCTTATGTTTGAATTACTGTATTTAATCTGTCATTTTAAATGATTTGTATCTATTAGGTCTCCTCTACCATAAAGCACCTACCTTTTTTGGTGTGAGAAAATTGTTTGTAATGGTCGGTTAAAGGGGAGGGGTGGTTTGGAGGGTGAGTCTGAAGATATTCTCAGGTCTGGCTCCTGCCCTGTTATTGAAGCTGTCTCCTCTGCTGAGTGACTTCATCCTCTCCCCACTTTGGGGATCTTGCTTGTTAGTAATTGTTGGGCCTGGGGTCAGGTAGACGCCAATCTGGACCCCAGTCTCTCCACTTTAGTAGCTTTTTACTTTGGGCAAAGCAGGAACATTTCTGAGTCTCAGTTTATTTTCCTGAAAAATAAGCATTGGAATGCTCACTGTGTAAGAAGGTGTAAAGCTTAAGTGAAACAATACATATCGTGTAATCCCTACAGTCTTGAGAATTTGCTTGGTATTTAAGGAAACAGAAGGAAAGTAAGCAAAAGAATGGGAACATCTGTATGCATAGTAGATAGAGTTGCAGGGATTAAAAGCTGAAAATACTCAACTCAGAGGTTAAAATATATGTATTATATTTTGGTTGCCTTTAGGAACCTCCTGCTTTCCCATTAATGTTGAATCCATGATTGCTTGAAATACTTTTAATTGTCTGTCTTCAGAGTTTCTCTCCTGTAAAGGAGGACATTAGGACACCTTTGTCCTAGATTATCTGAAATTACGGGAAGGTCTGAAGGCTGAGGTCAGCAGAGGTGGTCTTGCTGCCTCTCACATTCAGGTTAATGCTTCATTTACTCAGAATTTGGGTATTTGGGATTTTAGGAAACTCAACTGCACAGTTAAATAGAGTGAAAAGATAAATAGATATAAACAAAGTGATATGATATATGTGTGTGAACTAGTTTTTTTTTTTTTTTTCTTTCTTTTTTTCCCAAACAGTCTCTATCCCCCTTGGTAGAGTGCTGTGCTATCATAGCTCACAGCAACCTCAAACTCCTGGTTTCAAGTGATCTTCTTGCCCCAGTCTTCCATGTGGTTGGGACTACAGGTGCCTGCTACAGCATTCGGCTTGTTTTTCTATTTTTAGTAGAGATGGGGTCTCACTCTTGCTCTGGCTGGTCTTGAACTCCTCGTGTCATGCTAGGATTACAGGCATGAGCTGCTGCAGATAGCAGGAAACTAATTTCTTAAAGAAGCGATAACAGGGTGGTGCCTGTGGCTCAAAGGGGTAGGGTACTGGGTGGCAGGTTCAAACGGTGTGCAAAGGATTCACATGCACGGTTACCAGGACTCAGGGGACGGACGTAACCACACAGGTAGAGAACGCCCCGGCCAAAAACTGCAAAAAAAAAAAAAAAAAAAAAAAAAAAAAAAAAAAAATTAAAAAAAAGAAAAGGCCGATAACAGCATTCAGATATACGTCATATAAAATTGCTTAAGGTGGATACCACTAAGGTCAGTCATGTACAAACATTAGACTTTTTAAACTGAAGTTCAAAAATAAAGATCACGCCTCAGGATGTTACATTTGTCAATTTGAGTTGATGATTACTGTAGGAGGGGCAAAAGTTCACGTGCTGAGTGAGGTATGGAAGTTTTTAAAAAACTGGTTTATCTGCTTAGTGTAAGTGAAATTTAGTTACCCTTCTCTTTTGTTTTCTTCCCCTTCCCCCTCTTTATCCTCCACGCAGTCTGTCTCCCTTCCCCCCATTTTCTCTTGGTGTTCCCAGTTCCCTCTTCTCTCCCCCCACCCAGTCTTCTGTTTTTCTCTAAAGGCGCAACATACTGCAGTGAGGGAGCGGGGAATTAGAAACCTGGTAGCTCGTGTATGTGAATCCTTTGCACACCTGTTTTCTGACCAGCGCTGTGTTCTCTACCCATGTGGTTACATCCATCCCCCGAGTCCCGGTAGCTCCTGTATGTGAATCCTTTGCACACCCGTTTTCTGACCAGCGCTGAGTTCTCTACCCACGTGGTTACATCCATCCCCCGAGTCCCAGTAGCTTGTGTATGTGAATCCTTTGCCCACCTGTTTTCTGACCAGCGCTGCGTTTCTCTACCCACGTGGTTACGTCCGTCTCCTGAGTCCCTCTTCTCTGTTTTCACACGTGTCATTCTGCGCTTTGACTCAGCAGTCCACCCAGGCTGAGATCTTCAGAGCAGTTCTCCTCCAGAGAGGATATACAGGCTTTGTGCATCCAAATGAGAATACATTTTACATATAATACCCTGACTTTCAATGGTTTGGACTGTTTTAAAACCTCTCTCTCTCTTAAAATGTCTGTAAAGTCCACCTCAGATCTCTCTACCCACTCCAGTTCTTGCCTGCATCATAGAATATCACTGTCATTCAGCTCCTGGCCTCAGTGGCTCTTCCTCCAAACCAGAATCATTGGATTCTTCTCCAACTGACTTTACTCAAGCACAGCCTAGAGCCTCCAGATGTTTCTCTCCGAAACCCATAGCAGCTCCATAGTGAAGTCCAGACGCCCCAGTGCAGTGTTTGCCTGTGGGCTCCCAAGCCTTGTCCAGAGTCTGTTTTCTCCACCTTGTGCTACAGGCTCAGTCCCTCTGTGTCCCCTTGCACTCCAACCCCAGCACGGTCCGCCCTTCCCCCCACCCCTCCAATCCCCCGCCTGTCCCCTGCTGAAACTGCTTACTGTGCTGCAGCATTCCTTTTTTAATGCTCGGTTTCTTCTTCAAGTTCATGTTCTGCTCCTGCCAGCCTTTCTTCATTTTCTCCCTTTCCTCTGAGCTGCTGTGGTATGTTAACTACATGACACACCCCTTAGCACATCTAGATTCATTGCAGACTGTGTCCCTTACTTGTGTGCAAGCCAAGTAAACAAACAAATTCACTCTTGGGGAATTTACTTCCTCTGAAAGCTCTCAAGTGCTGAGGGACCCCTCCCACCCCTGAGTTGTGGAAGCTCATCCACCCGCCCGTCATCCCCATGATCCTCTTTACTATCTTTTCTGTGAGGCATGATGTCAACCTTTCAGGGATCTGTTCAGCCTGACTGATATTATAGAAGCAGCGTACCAGTGTAGTTGAAGCACTGTTCTCGAGGCCGCCTGCCTGGGTTTGAGCCCCAGCTGTACCCTTGTGCTGGTGACTGATGGGCACCACGGGCAAGGTATGTTTGCTTTGTGGTTCAGTTTTCTTCTTGTTATTTTTAACAGGGAGAGCCTAATAGTATTTCTTGCATAGATTGTGGGAAAAATTAGACTACAATAACCTTGTAAAGTGCTTAGCACAGTGCCTGGCACACAGCAGGCCTGCAATAAATCAATATAAGCTGCTGGGCTAAAATCCCCGGAGGTGCTTGCTAGCTTCTAGGTCAAAACTTACTAGCCTGCAGCACCTGGACTGGTTACCACCCACACATGAATGTATTGTTTTTATTGGGTCAGGTGTGTGTAGGTGGCAGTGGACACTTCTAAAATAAAAGGAAATAATATAGCACAGGAGACTAGAGTTATGATTTCTCTTGAGACTATTAGAAGATCTGAGGTTGTAAATATGGTTAAGAATATGGGCTCAAAAGCCAGAGTTTGAGTTAGAGCCTTACCCAGCTACTTGTAGCCTGCTGTGTGACCCCTGGACTAGTTACTTACCTATATACTCGAGTATAAGCCGAGTTTTTTCGGCACAAAATTTGTGCCGAAAAACCCGAACTCGGCTTATACTTGGGTCATACAGGTTATTTGATTTGGTGCGTGCGCACCTAATCAAATGCACGTAGTCTCCAGTCGTCTTCTGCCGTCTGCTTGAGGGGGTGGTACTTCAGCTCAGTTTTAAAGTTGTTACTACTTTACAGTTTTTCTTTAGCAATAAATATTGAAAAGCATTTAACTTACTGATTCCTCAATTATTGTAATTGTTTTGGGTATATATTTTTATTTTTGAAATTTACCAGTGGCTGCTGCATTTTCCACCTGGGCTTATACTCGAGTCACTGAGTTTTCCCAGTTTTTAGGGTAAAATTAAGGGGGTCGGCTTATACTCGGGTCGGCTTATACTCGAGTATGTGCGGTACTTGTTCAAGTATATCTAATATTTATTTAATGGTTTTTCTGCATAGATCCAAGCATATCAATTTTCTTCTATAATTACTTACTATGCTATAATACATTAAAAGATTTTCTGATGTTAAACCATCCTTACATTCCTGGATTAAAGCCTGTTTTTCTTTATCTACTGATATATTTAATTTGTTAGTTAATTCAGGACTGTTGTGTTCAAGTTCACATAGGAGCCTGATCTTTGATTTTCATTACTTTGCACTGTCCTTGTTAGCTTTTGGAATGAAGGTCATATTAACCTCATATGAAGTAGTTGATTTTGTTACTTCTTTCACTCTCTGAGTTTGTGTATAGCAGGAATAATTTGTTCCTCTAAGTTTGATAAAATTTATGAAAAACTATCTGGAACTACCATTATCTCCTCCTTCTTTACTTTCTTTTTTATTTTAAAATAATTTATAGACTAATGGAAAAATTGCAAAATGTCACAAAGAGGTCTCATTGACTCTTAATCTTACCTGAATCAGATATTTTTTCAAGGAATACTGGAGTCCCACAATACTATCTGAGGACGGAAACATCTAGTCCATCCTTTAAGGGACTCATTGTCTTCTCCCTGCTCAGGAGTCTTTAAATTCTCCTGACCCCACCCAACTTTTTAGGAAATTTTGACTCCATGGCTGCCCATACATAACATACAGGTATGTCTAGCACACAAGGGAATGTTCCCTGATTATCCTCCGTGGTCCAGACACTACAGAGCTCTGTGTAGGACCAGACACAGCCTAAACTTTAGGTATCTGCCCTTTCATTGGAAGGCAGCTCTGGGCACAGATAATGGTAATATGGTGTAGCATCCTGGGAGGAGCTACACCATATTGGTGCTGATGTGATCCAGGCTGATAGTCAGATTAGTAGGATCTAACTGTTGGACAGTTTTCCTGGAACCAGAGATGTTGATGGAAGAGGGGATGGAGCTGTAGGGCAGGGGAATAAGACTCAGGCCATGGTCCATCATATCAGAGGATAGAGTATTAGGGTAGGATGTGTGTGTACGTGGAGGAAGGGTGCGGTGATGGAGAAGATGATGAAATTGAGTGAATGACACCAATGAACACAAATTTCCTTCTGCACAATTTTGCCCAAGGCCAGCCCTGGACCTGTGAGCCATCTGGCAAGATCTGCAATTCCATGCACATGAAGTTGTCTACTTCCCCTTCTTTCCTTACTACTGCCCATAGGTGTGTGCATGATGGCACAATGCAATTTTTAAAATTAGTAAATTTTGGCCCCACCCTGAGCTGCCCTCCTCGTGGCCCTGTGATTTCATGGGTGACATGTTTGGCAAGCTCCTTGCCCACCCAGTGCTGAGAGATGTCAGGGCCCTCAGGGCTGGAAACTTACAAGGATTTTGAATCCCCTCTTTTTTCTCTTCCCACCCTCAAATAATCTCTGCATGTATTTTTATCAAGCATCCAGCATGTAGGAGGCACTAGGCAGGAGCTGGAGAGAGACCACAGGGAGGAAGGGGTTGGATAAAAAGCAAGCATAGTTCTCTCTGCCAGTCTTCTCAAAGCGTCATGTGTGTTCATTTGTTTACAGCACTTTACAGCACTTCCCTTTTGAATGTTCCAATATTCCTCTGAGGGAGGCAAGGAAGGTTTTATTGATCCCATTTTACAGGCAAGGGAAGCCACTAATATATTCAAAGTCACGTAGCTGGTAAGCCAGAGGCTCAGGAAAGAAATCTGGATCTTCAAGTTCAGATGGGGGATTATGATGTTTCAGAAAGGGAGAAATATTCAGAGCCCATCCTGAAAGACCATCTACAATCCACCACGCCAATCTTATAGAGAACTGCTCTGTTGTCCTTCCTTCATCTCATGCTTGGCTTTGGGTACTTCTGAGAGAAAGAATTGAAAAAGCCAAGAAATAAGAGAGGTAAAGAGGGGGTTGTGTGCCGTAGGAAGGTAATGTGGGCCCCTCTGACTTAGTACCTCTCAAAGTCCTTGCACACCCATATTTCATGTAAGTCCTACAGCCTGTGAGCTAATGCCCAGTAGGTTTTGTACTTCTGCTCTGTGGTAGGCAGTGTTCTACTAACCTCACTCATATTATTTCATCCTCAACAACCCTGTGAGGTAGGCTTTGTTATCCCCATTTTATAATTGTGGAGACAGAGAAGTTGAGCCATTTATCTAAAATCAGAGGGCTAGTAAGTCAGGGACTCAGAATTTGAAACCTAGATGGTCTGCCCCAGACCCATGCCTGCAGCGCTGTGGAGGTGATTGTAAGGGATGGAGCACCTGAGCTGGGAATGGTGAAGGAACTTGCTTTAGGCTCTGGTGTTAGTTTGCTCCAGAGCTGGGACCTTGCCTGGTCTTTGTGAGCTGAGCTCTTTCTCTTTCCTTCCCACCACTCCATGACCAGGAGAGAGAATGGAGTGTCTAAGCAGGTGGTTCTTGCTCCAGCTTCATGAGACAGGGAAGGGTCTCACGGGGAAGATTCATAGAGGTTAATGCCAGGTGGGCATGGGAGAGGGAGGGAAGTCAAACTGGATAGGTGGGGCAGGACGACCGCTGGTGTGGTGGGTTCTGGGTGACCAGGGGCCATGTGATGCTGAAAACTAGCACCCCAATCACTGGTGTTGCCAGTTGTTCTGTGATTGTGTTGTGATTATTATTGCTGCGAGCAGCCTTGCCTGGAAAACTAACGCTTCAGCTTTGTGCAAACCCCAGGATGAATAAAACGAGCCAACATCCTTGTGCAAGAGGAATAGTCATTTTGCCCTGAATAAATTTTAGGTTTAGAGAAAATCCTCCTAAAGAAAATTTTCCCACTACTTTTGAATTAGTTAATTCTATTTACAAGATGAAGACCTGGACGAGCAGAGAGGACAAGAGATGCCCAGGATGCAGCTGTTGGACACTGGGTCTTCTGATCTCAAGATCTGTCAGATAGAACGAGGTTTGTTCTGTGGAGGAAAACCTCTGATTTTTCCAGATGACAATAAACATGAGATCAGCTTATCCACCAGAGTTTGTGTTAACTACCTCATAAGACCAGGGCGAAGAATTGAGAACTAACAATACATTTTTATTGGTACAGGAAAACCTGGCTTTTGGTAACAGATGTGGTCCTGAAAAGCAAACCCAATCTTTGGAAAGGAAATGCTATTTTAAATGTGTGATCCCTAAAGGGAATATGCAGACAATGGTTTGGGGGGACCTCTCTGTGAAGAGTAAAGGAAAGTTATTCTCCCTTGTACATGTATGCATGTGCATATGTTTTCTTCAGCTGAAGCACCTGTCTTCTAATCAGTCCTCAGAAAAACTTTAAGGTAGAAGAATTTTTCTTCAGAGGTTCTTCTTTCACCTTTATGCTGGGTGTCCCTTCCATCACCTCCCACTTTTCTTTGGGAGGACAAATTGGAACTATTGGGATGGTAGGAGACCAAATCATTAGATAATAACCACCTAAATGTGACCCCCACACTAAAAAAAATTATAGTGACTTTTCACAAAATGGAAACTCTTTGAAGATCACTCACAAAGTATTTTGATTAATTTCTGCCACAGACCTTTCCATATGCTTTAATTTAGAAGATGTCCTGCCTGTGGCCAAAGCTGGTTCCTCAGAAAACTTAGCTCCTTCACTGTGTGCTGATTTTACAAGTTTAACTCTTAGGAAGTAACTATCTCCAACTTCTTGGATCCTGTAGCAAGTTGAATGGTGGCCCCAAAGATAGGTTTACCTGGTACCTGTGAATATGACCCTATTTGGGAAAAGGTCTTTCCAGATATAACAAAGGTAAAAGGATCTTGAGACAACATCATCCTGGATTGGGATAGTCCCTAAATCCAATGGCAAGTGTTCCTACAGGAGGAGAAAAGGGGAGAAGATACAGAGAGGATGAGGCATTGTGAGGCTGGAGGCCGGGCTTGGAGTGATGCATCTAAAGCTAAGGCATGGCTAGGGCCACCAGAACTAGGAGAGGGGTGTGGAAGGATTCCCCTCTGAGCCTCCAGAAGAAATAAATGCTGCTCACATGTGGATTCCAGATTTCTGGGCTCTAGCACTATGAGAGGATAAATTTCTATTAATGATAATTTGCTACAGTAGCCACAGGACACAAATACAGGTCTCTTTATTGCATAGAACATGGGACAAACATGAGAACAATAGGAACTCAACTGCCTGCATGCTATCATTTTACGGGCACCCCAGGGGGTTCCATGCTCAAAAGGAAAGATCATTTCACCCACCTACTATCACAAATGCCCCCAAACCCACAATGAGACTATCCTAATATATATAGCCAACAGAATTGTGCCTACATGTGCCCAAGACTATTCATAGCAGCATATTTTGCAGTAGCCCTGAATGACTATCATTAGCAGAATAGGTAAGTACATTGTGATACATCCATTCAATGGAGTATGATACAGCACAAACTAATGACCTGCACCCTGGGCAGCATCTGGAATGAATCTCACACACACATGGTACATGAAAGACAATGGACCTGACAGATTGTATGTGGAACGAGTATATTTATAGAAAGTTCAAAAACAGGCAAAGTTGATAGTGTCAGAGTCAGAATTGTGGCTAGGGAAGGGGGATGTGGAAAGAAGGGAGGGGTAAGAGGGGGCCTTCTGGGGGCACTGGCACTGCTTGGTTTCTTGACCCAGGTGGTAGACACACTGGTATTCACTTTGCAATAATCTTTGACCTGCATAATTTGTGCATTTTACATAGTATATGTATTATAATTAACAATTTAAAAGCTATAAAAAATATCCACCACTAGTAATTTCAGAAAAGCAGTACATATAAAAAAGTGTAGGTTTGAGTTTTGCTAGAAACAAATGTTAAGACAAAGATTCAGTGCAGCCATAATGGGGACATGTTCCCAGGAAGTACTGGTTGGGGAGTGGGGCAGAGGGGAGACAGAGAAGGAAGCCAGTAGAGAGTACTATGGGATGGGTTGCCTCTGAAGGATGATGGGTCCCAGCCCACTGGAGAACTCTGGAAGACAGTATCAAACATGCCCAGAGTCCCTGCTTCCCCAGGGCCTGAGTAAGCTGAAGAACTCACTCTCTAACTCCACCAGGGCTGCTCCTAGCGGGTGGTGGGGGGTGGACCACACCAGGTTAGCTCTGGCACCTGGGCTAAGGGGCAGCACACAGGTGGAAGGTCAAGGGGCTTGCAGGGGGCTTCATGACAGGAATTGGACACTGAATGTCCAGAGCATTTGGCTCGGCCCCTGATAGCTCCTGCTACAATGCTCTATCACATTAACAGACTGCAGCAAAGTAGATGTCAGAAGCACAGTGGTCTGTGGAGTTTAGAAAAAGAGCCTAAGAGGCAAAGTCTTCAGTGGATCACCAAAAATCCTCAGGGGAATGGGTGACTTGGATAGCTGATGTCGTTAGTCTCATCTGAACATTCAGAATGACTCAACAAAAGAAAACAAGAGTGTCACAAAACAAGCACAGGCCTCAGAGTTCAGGGCATAGGAACTTTAAAGATGCAATGGGGAGATAATAGGCATGGCCAGGAGCTGTCACCACAGACTGCTTAGACTGTCTCATGTTCAAGCATTCAGGAAGGTGGTGGGCGTGGTGCTAAGTGTGTGGATTCACAGAATGATAAAGTGGTGGTATCTGACCTAAGGTGCGATATGTCTACTAGGGGAGGCAGAGAGTGGTGAGCAGAGAGTGGTGAGCCGAGAGGACACCCTGAGCTCTGGCCACTGAAAGTTTTCTTCCTGAACTTTCCAAATACCCTTGAGACCAACAGACGCTGACCAGCCTCCCAGATGCTTTGCAAATGAATACTCTTGGGAGAGAGTGAGTTCAGGAAGCAGGACACACACTTCTTCAGGATGACAAAACCAGACTGAGAACCACAAGCTGGTGAGGAGGAGGGCCCGTTTCTGAATAGTCAATGGCAAAGAAACTTTCCCAGGTCCTGACACACCTTGCCAGGGAGCTTTCATTTATTCAACAGTGTTTATGGAGTCCTTCCTATGTGCCAGGACTGTACCCAGACCAACTGGGGAGGTGGGAGAGAAGGGCCACAGGTGGTGGAGAGTGTGGAGGGCTCTGCAGTGGGAGGCTGGGGGAGGGGGCATTGGATGCTGAGGCAAAGCCAAGCAAGCCTGAGGCAAACAGGACAACCTTGCTGCCCCAGAAGGTGGGACTGATGAGCACAAGGGGAAAAGCCCTGAGATGAGAGCTCTGAGACCTGGGCCCCAGTCCTGGAGCTTCTGCAGACTTTCTGGACAAGTCCCAGGCTTCACCCAGGTTAAGAAGTCTTTGAAGTTGCCCTTCCATCCTGTTCCTGCACAAGCAGCAGGCGGTGTTGACATTGATGCTTTTCTGGGATGGGGGTGAGGGCGTTAGGGACGCTAACCCTCTGGAGAAGGCCTAAAGGGAAGGGTGGTAACAGTAATAGCCCCAAGTTAAGAGCCACTTACATAAAACTTCCACCCCAAAGAGGTGGCAATGCCCCTGGCACAATCTCAAAACCAGATGGCAGCTGCCCTAATGAACACCCCAGGGCCACAGTCAATTCAGGATTCCTCAAACCTCCCCTAGAGTCCTCATCTCCTCGAGGGAGCCCTTATCTTCAGGGGCCATTTCCAAGTTTAAGAATTACTTTTTTGTTGTTGCTTTAGATATTCATACTTTCATGGGCAGCTGATTAAATTGTTGAAAACCCCTGCTCTTTGTGGGCATATTAAAAAATCAAGAAAAAAATTAACTTAAGCTAAAATGTTTTATTGTAAACTCTTTTTGTCTGCTTGATTTCACAGTTTGGGAAATATGAATATTTTTGTTATCTGTGTATAACCACAGATGGGCCTCCCCTTAAACAAACATGGGAATTCAGGTTGGAAATTAACATAAATTAGGGATGATAATTCACCTTATGAAATACTTCATGGCTAGATAGTGAGCACCTAACTAGGCCTAAAATATTTTATTTATAAGACCCCAAAGTTTTACGGTGGCACCTGTGGCTCAGTGAGTAGGGCGCCAGCCCCATTGTACCAAGGGTGGCGGGTTCAAACCTGGCCCCAGCAAACTGCAACAAAAAAATAGCTGGGCATTGTGGCGGGTGCCTGTAGTCCCAGCTACTTGGGAGGCTGAGGCAAGAGAATCACTTAAACCCAAGAGTTTGAGGTTGCTGTGAGCTGTGTGATGCCACGGCACTCCACGGAGGGCAATAAAGTAGGACTCTGTCTCTACAAAAAAAAAAAAAAAAACCCAAAGTTTTATTTACATTGAATTTTGAACACTGTTGGCACTATTGTTACTATTAATATAACTGGAACAGACAGGACTGGCGACTTCTGCATCCAATTCAAAGTCACAGCGTAGTTATTAATCATCAAAATGATTATTAGCACCCCTGAAAGGGCCTCTCACTCTGTAATTGGCAGATGAGCTGCAGCTGTTCAGCCCAAAGCTGTCTCTGTCCAGTCTTGGCAGCAGAGCTCACTGCTCCTTACTATCTGTCTTCCTTGGAGTCCCTGTCTCATCGCACTCTAACCCCTGACTTACATCCACTTCCCCTCACTAGCTGTGACCTCTCTGAGAACCTTAGTAGAGAAGAAAGAGTCCGGGGTGCGAGTTAGCACCTCCCTGGCCTCTAGTGCATTCTTGTCACTTGCCAGCTGGGTGGGCCGTAGGTGAGGCATCCCTCCTCTCTAGCCTTCCAGTAAAGAAGTTCTGGATCCTGAATTCCACCAGCCCCAGAAAGCTGCTTCTCAGAAAACAGCCTTTCAACCCGCATCATAGGCTCCGTGGATAACGTAGCATCCTTAACTTCTTTTGCTCTTTTTTCCTGCCCAGCCTTGCTGAACTTGACTGAACTTAAGTCATCCTTCCCATCCTACAGGACACATGTGCCTCTAAGAGAAGCAAGATGGTAAAGAGCACAGAGCACAGAGAAGCACCCCCACTTGCGCTTTTTATGGTGGTAAAATATATATAATATAAATTTTACTACTTTAACCATTTTTAAGTGTACAGTTCAGTGACATTACGTATATTAACAATGTTGTTCAAGCATCAGCATTATCCACTTCCAGCACTTTTTCATCATCTCCAACAAAAACTCTGTACCCCTTAAACCCTAATTCCCCATTCCTCCTCCCCTCTGCCCCTAGTAGTCACCATTCTACTTTCAGTCCATATGAATTTGACTACTCCAAGTCCCTCCTGTAGGTAGAATCATGCAGTATTTGTGCTTTCGTATCTGGCTTATGTCACTCAGCATAATGTCCTCAAGGTTCATCCACGTTTTGCAGCATGCATCTGAGTTTCATTCTGTTTAAGGGTGAATAATATTCCATTGTATGTGTAGACCACTACATATTGTTTATCCATGCATCTGTTGATGGCCATTTGGGTTGCCCACCTGTTCTTTGTAAAGGAAAGTGTTTCTGGATAATCCACTTGCTTCCAGGGGAATGGAGAGAAAGAATAAACATTAGCCCTTCCCATGGATGGAGCTGCCAGGAGCCTCCCAACTAAGGAGTGGCCTAAGCTGGCAGGAAGGTGGGGGTTCAGGAGGTAGACTGGGGGGCCTTGAGAGGTAAGGGGTAGGCACGCAGAGGATGAGCAGAATGAACACAGTGCAAGAAATCTGGCTGTGAGGGGAGGAAGGTGGGGAAAGGCACCAGGTCATCAAACCCAGAGGTGATGGTAGTAAGAATGGGCAGGACCCAGGGCAGGAGGAAAGCCCATTTGAAACATAGGTACTCAAATGCAAAGCTTTTTCCTTTCTTCTGTGATGTCTCTCAACTTACAGTTGTTGTTGTTGTTGTTGTTGTTGTTGTTTTGAAAAGTCAGCTATTGTCATTATAGGGAATGAAAAGCATTTTATTTCTTTGGCAATAAGCAATGCTAATTTTAAGAGTAAATGTAAAGGCATCTCACTAGTCTTGAAAATGACCAAAATTACACAATTCCTGTTTTATACTTCAAACATTCCTGTGTTTGATTCTTATCACAACAGGGGAGATGATGGATAAAACCAAATGGACTATGTTTATTTCACTATTTGATACATGCACATTCTACCTCTCCCTTTAGTTTACTGAGTAAGGAAGGGCTTACAGGACAAGGGCATCTTTTTTTTCTTTGCATGTCATTTTCAGTGCAAGTGGGTGGCTAATACAGAGAAGTAATATGAGTAAAAAAAGGATATGGTTGGGTTCCTTGGTCAATTTTTATTTCTTAGAAATGTCATTGTCATTTTTCTGTATTTAAAGCAAGCTCTGGTTTGAATGGAAAGCTGACCTTTCAGGGCTGTCAGTGCCCTGTTCACTGGATGTGGAACATGAGCACAGCATTCCTGGTGGCCTGCGATGTGTAGGAGGGAATTTGAAGGGCCAGATCAGGGTGTCGTGGAAGCCACGAAGTGGTTGCAGCCAGCACTGTGTGCAGATGGGGCAGCCTGAGCAGAGAGGACACACCACACACCCTGAGCAGATCTCCTGTCCTGTCAGACTTCATTTATAAAACATAAATTTAAAAAAGCCCCACAAATCCAAACATGAAATTATTAAGAATTTCAAGACAGAAGAGCATCAAACCAAATGTAGGGCCCTTCTGACTGTGGACCTGCCCAGGACACATGTCCATAAAGCTGACCTACAAAAATGACCTTGGCTAAAGGAAAAGAGGCAGAAAAAAGCCTAAGAAAAACAGTGGCCAGAAGTTTACCCAGAATAGCCCCCTTTTTTTTTTTTTTATTGTTGGGGATTCATTGAGGGTATAATAAACCAGGTTACACTGATTGCATTTGTCCCTCTTGCAATCGTGTCTTGCCCCCAAAAGGTGTGGCACACACCAAGGCCCCACCCCCTCCCTCCTTCCTTCTCTCTCTGCTCTCCGCTTCCCCCACCCCCACCCCCACTGTGACCTTAATTATCATTAATTGTCCTCATATCAAAATTGAGTACATAGGATTCATGCTTCTCCAATCTTGTGAGGCTTTACTAAGAATAATGTGTTCCACTTCCATCCAGGTTAATACGAAGGATGTAAAGGCTCTATTTTTTTTAATGACTGAATAGTATTCCATGGTGTACATATACCACAGCTTGTTAATCCATTCCTGGGTTGGTGGGCACTTAGGCTGTTTCCACATTTTGGTGATTGTAAATTGAGCTGCAATAAATAGTCTAGTACAAGTGTCCTTATGATAGAAGGATTTTTTTCCTTCTGGGTAGATGCCCAGTAATGGGATTGCAGGATCAAATGGGAGGTCTAGCTTGAGTGTTTTGAGGTTTCTCCATACTTCCTTCCAGAAAGGTTATACTAGTTTGCAGTCCCACCAGCAGTGTAAAAGTGTTCCCTTCTCTCCAAATCCACGCCAGCATCTGCAGTTTTGAGATTTTGTGATGTGGGCCATTCTCACTGGGGTTAGATGGTATCTCGGGTGGTTTTGATTCGCATTTCTCTAATATATAGGGATGATGAACATTTTTTCATGTTTGTTAGTCATTCGTCTCTCTTTCTTAGAGAAGATTCTATTCATGTCTCTTACCCATTGATATATGGGATTGTTGGCTTTTTTCATGTGGATTAATTTGAGTTCTCTATAGATCCTAGTTATCAAGCTTTTGTCTGATTCAAAATATGCAAATATCCTTTCCCATTGTGTAGGTT
>CAUYPK010067159.1:0-12960 GCA_963574355.1 Loris lydekkerianus | reverse complement strand
TTTATTGCAGCCCTATTCACAATTGATAAGTCATGGAAAAAACCCAAGTGTCCATCGATCCATGAATGGATTAATAAATTGTGTATATGTACACCATGGAATATTACGCAGCCTTAAAAAAGATGGAGACTTTACCTCTTTTATGTTTACATGGATGGAGCTGGAACATATTCTTCCTAGTAAAGTATCTCAAGAATGGAAGAAAAAGTATCCAGTGTACTCAGTAGTATTATGGAATCAATATATAATCACCCACACTTCCATATGAAAGATAAAACACAACTCTAGCCCAGGATGAAGGAGGGAAGGGGGGTTAGATGGAGGGAGGGTAATTGGTGGGACCTCACCTGTGTGTGCATTCTGCAAGGATACATGACAAATCTATTAAGTAAGGAGTATAAATGTCTTAACACAATAATTAAGTGAGGTGGAGGCTATGTAAGCATTCCAAATTGTATATAAATCAGTACATTATACCCCATAAATGAATTCATGTATACAGCTATGATTTAATTTTAAAAAAAGAAGATAAAAGGGAATCTGAAGGGAATCTCGTGAACTCCACTGCCCCAAGAGAAGGTCGTGGGGGACACCAATAGGGACAGGGCAGGCTTAACGTTTTTAGTGTTTTTCCCTGTAAATATGTGTGTATTTTAAATAATTAATATATCAAGTGTGCATTTTCCCACAGAACTGCCTTATTAATAAACCCGTGCCTCAGGCCTGCTGCTGTTTGTTCAGGCCTTGCACCTGAAACCCATGCGGGTCTCCCTCTCTCCTCCCCAGGGCAGCCCTGCCCTGGGGCCCCTGGTTCCTCTGTGGATCTGTTCAGATGCACGTAGCTGGCACCTCCAAAAAAGTGCACCTGGCTGGTACATCCCAAGTACGTGGCTCTTCTGTGAGCCGGACTGGGACTGGGACACAGAAATGAATAAAATGGATTTCTTGCCCTGAAAGCACCAGCATCTAGAAGGCAGGGTGCTGTTTAGGATATTATACAGTCTCTGAGTAGATGGCATCAGAAGGGAGCTCTTAGCTCTTATAGTTACTGGCTGTGGGATCAGGGGTCCATGGGGGACAGGAGAGCACAAAAGGGGTGTTGAAGGCATTTGGAGAGCAGTTATTTACCAACTGGATGGCTCATCATGGTATCTCAACAACTGGTGCATCTGCACTTGTGCTTACCAGTTGACCTGTGCACATTCTGCCATGAGGTCCTGAGTTTTTCACACCCAAGAAATCGGTGTCTCGGGCTTAGGGAGGGTGACTCCTCCCTGAGCTAGGGGAGATCACCAGGGCCTCCTCCTGCAGACACCCAGGGAGCGCTGCTGGGTCTGCCTTACTGTTGGGTGGCTGAGCACGGTGGGCAAAGCGGGGTCCACAGGGCTCTCCCCTCTCGTTCCACCTGCTTCAGCATCTAGGCCTGTCCAGGCTGTACCGGGAGCCAGCTCTGTCTAAATACAAAGAAGCCCTGGGGCCCCTCGTCCTGCCCTGCAGCCGAGGGGTGGCTATGTTCTCTGTCAGGTGCAGGTGGGCTAAGCTATGTTGTGTGAAGAGCTAATAGTAAATATGGTACTTTACTAACATTATAAAGGTCGGGTTATGAAATTAACATGAGGGGAATGCCTGAGTGAAACCTAAAAGATTATTCCCACCTCCTTTAGGAGATGGCTGCTGAATCGCTGTTCTGGAGCTCTCGCGTTTGGACGTCTGCTCATTTTTCTGGGGCAGATGTTGTCCCTTGCTTGGTTCATGCTGTGGCCATTCTGCCTAGTGTGTGCTGACTTCGCTGACAAGGGGCATTTCTGGTTCCCCGTCAGCGTCCTTGGGGGGGGTTTGTCACGTCTGCTGGTCTCTGTATGATGCATCATGTGTACTAACGTGTGTGTCACGCTGCACATCACACGTGTTATGATGTTACTATTCAGGGGTCCTCGGTGGCTGTGGGGAGTACCAAAACCTACAGGTGCTCAAGTCTCCAAAATGAAATGGTGTAAGGTCTGCATATAACCTCTGCACATCCTCCTGTGTGCTGTAAATATCTCTAGATTACTTGTAATACTTAAGGTGAATGCTATGTATACAGTTGTTTTACTGTATTTTTTAGGAAATAACAAGAAAAATATTACATATTCAGTACAGTTGCAGTGGTTTGTTTTTTCATATTTTGATTCAAGGTTGGTTTAATGTGGTTGTGGAACCCATGAATACTGAAGGCTGACTGTATGTGTGTGTGTGTATGTATATATATATATATATATATATATATATATATATACACACTGTATGTGGGTGTATGTGTGTATATATATATATATATATATATATATATACGTACGAACATATATATACACACATGACCCTGTGTATGTATGTATGTGTGTATGTGTATATATATATATACAGATATACAGTCATATGGGGGTGTATACACACAAATGTATGTGTACTGAGAATGTGTATACTATATATGTATGTATGTATGTATAGGGTGCATGTACGGTTGGCCTTCTGTATCATGGATGCGGAACACACACACTGTGTGTGAGTGTATTACAGTCGAGCCTCTGTAAGTTGACCACCCCAGGGACTGCTACAAACTGGTCACCATAAGCAATGAGGCCTGCTGTACTGATATGTATACATGTTGCATGTCTGATCTGTGAAAATTAGGCCAACTTGAGGAGGTGGTCAGCTATGGAGGCTCTACTGTATATAGGATTACTTGAGTTTTATTTTTTTGTGTGGAATCATTTGAAAGTATGTTGCAGAAAGACCTCATGACCCTTTGGCTCTGAATACTTCAGCCTGATCTAGGAACAAAGACTTTGCATTCAGATCGTTAAACACAGTATCATTATCACACTCAAGCCATGGAACAGTCACCTCAAAAACTTTTAAAATAGGTTGGCCTGTGGCTCATGCCTATAATCCTAGCACTCTGGGAGGCCGAGGCGGGAGAATCACTGGATCTCAGGAGTTTGAGATCAGCCTGAGCAGAGTGAGATCCCATTTCTACTAAAAATTGCAAAATTAGCCAGGTGTTGTGACTGGTGCCTGTAATGTCAGCTACCCGGAGAGTAGGCAGGAGGATTGCTTGAACCCAGGAGTCTGAGGTTGCTGTGAGCTAGGCCAATGCCATGGCACTCTATCCAGGGCAACAGAGTGAGACTTTGTAACAAAAAAAAAAAAAAAAAAAAAAAAGAAAGAAAGAAGCAACAATATATTTTTTTTTTTTTTGGCCAGGGCTGGGTTTGAACCCGCCACCTCCGGCATATGGGGCTGGCGCCCTACTCCTTTGAGCCGCAGGTGCCGCCCCAATAAAATTTTTTTAAAATAATACAAGTGAGGCTTTTATCAAATGATGGCCTGAGTGTGGAAACAGACACAGTTATTACTGATTTACTGAGCAGGCCCCGTGCTTGGCACTGAGCCAGCAACTGGCAAAAGAGAGAATGAATTGGGGGAGACGCTGAAAACACAGGCAAGGGAGGGGAAGAAGGCTGGAGAAGCTCATGCGTGGTGACTTCAGTCTTAAGGAAATCTGATAAAATTAAAAGGGACTTCTGTCTATCTCTAAGCTGTCAGATCATCTGGAAGTGAACCTAAGTCACCTAATTCCTTAGATCTCTAAGACATTTGTTACATGTAAATGAGTTTAAAGTAATTAAAGTGTACGTCAGGTGGTGGTGGTAGATGAAAGAAGCTGTTAATATAAAGTTTTGTGTCCTTAACTTCCAAGATGTTAAATAAATGCAGCTGCATTTTCTGATCAAAAATCATTTCAGTGGTATCTACTATATGGCCATATTTGAATTTTTCCCACATGTCCTCAAAAGTCTTTTGTAGTTTTATTATTATTATTATTTTAAAATCTATTATCCAGCCAAAGTCCCCAGGTTGCCGTTAGGAACAATCTCCTGCTATGTTTCCCCTTTTCTTCCTGCCACTGACATTTTGACGAGTCCAGATGCAGGTTGAACATCTCCGGTGTGAGGGGGCGGCGCCCTTCCCAGGGTGTCACGTCCTCGGGACGTCTGTGTGTCTCATGGTTGTTGAGACGGGTGACTAGGGCACAGTGGCTGTGGGAGACTCTCACTCTGTAGCTTCAGCCTCCCCTAGATCAGTTCCTCTGGCAGGGTTTACAAAATGGTGATTTTTCTACTCAGTCATTTATTTTGCATTCACTGGAATTCCTCACTAAAAATGACCCCTCCTCCCTTTGGCATCATTATGGATTCATGGATCTTTTTTCTTCTTATTGTTATTTTTTACAATCCATTGCTCCAATTGTCCCAGTGTGGGCTACGAGAGCCCATTTAAACTGACTTGTTCCTAACAGTCTTTCCAAATTCAGCCTACCTTGTTCTTTTTTCCTGGGGTACTTTGGACTGTCAGGGACCTGTGATTTCCCTCTAGCCTGTATCTACCTGTTCTGTAGAATGCAGTTAGAGTTCAGCAGTTTTTCTTGTGATTACTGAGTATTGATCTTAAACTATAGCTCTCCTTCGCGTCCACTCAGCTCACACAGGAGAGGCTACCTGCACGCCAGACTTGGGCCCCATGGCCGTCACATCCCAGAATGCCGCCAACTCTGAGTCTGTGGCAAAGTCCTTCTCTGAGCTTGTCAGGATTAATTCCCTTTGTCAGCTAGAGCCAACAAAAAGATGGTGAGACACAGAAACTGAGGGGCACAAAGGAACCCATTCTGGACAAACACATATTCCTGAGAGGAAGAATATAATCTTCTTTATTCCCCAGGCTCTTAGAGGATTGAAGGGAGAGCTTCATAAGCAGAATGACCTGGAGCAAAGTTTAACTGTCCCTGTGCTGAGTATTAGGGTGGAAGTGTGTCTGTGCCACATAAAGGTTTTTGGATGGCCCAGCCCAAAAATATTCCAGACTTATCCTAGCACCCAGAGGTTTCATCTAAGCTTGTTGTTTCTGGCAAAGCTGATTGTTTCTTTTATATTTATGGTATTCTTAAATATAAGAGTGCTTCATGAACCAATGGAATGGGGCCCCATGGAGCCGATAGGACTAGACCTTGCATATTCAGGCAACCATCTACAGGGTCAGACAATTAAGTTAATAAACTCATCCTAGAAAGAGTGCTACATACCTCACTGCCAAATGCCACTGTGGTCACTTTTGAAGTACTCCCCTTGGGAAGCTGTGCACCATGCCAGTGCCTACTCCATCCTTCCTCTTATTGGAAGAACTTTCTGGAAGGGCCATCAGAGCTGTCGTCCTAAGTGGTCTGACAATTAAGTTCACAAACTCATCCTAGAAAAAGTGCTGTAGACTTTATCACTGAACCTCACTACAGTCACCACATGTCCAAAGAGAGTACTGTCAGCTTTCACCCACTATGAATCCTACCAGTGGGCTCGCCAGGAGGTTAGTATGGGAGCTTGAGACTTAGAGACGTCTTTTGCTACCATTTATGCATTTTATGGAGCCTTCTATCAGAGAGGTGCTGGACTAAGCCACGAGGGAAGCTAAAAGCTGCTGCCTTATTTGCCAGGATGGCAGAGAAATTAGCTTTAGTTGGAAAATTGCTCCTTTCCACCGCTTGTTTATAAGGTATATATATATATAAATATATATGTATCTTTTTTTTTTTTGCAGCTCTGCAAATCACTTAATGTTACTATCATCAGTACTGTCATTAGCATTTCAAAAAACTCTACTAAGTTAAGGGTATTTGCTTTCTAGTTTGAGACAAGAAGAATACCTACCTCGCAAGGGCGTTGGGAGGTAAATGAGACCTCACAGAGCTCTTGCTGTACAAGGATCCAGTGAGGATGGGAGCTCAGAAAACAATGGGCACGATTATTGAACATGTTTGGTCATCTTCACCATCTGGCCTGGGAACACTCCGGAATGAAAAATGCTCTTCCTAAGGCATTAAATGATTCCTGTTATTTCACTCATTTGAAATCTTCTGGCTGTGCATTATGGTGGATGATAAATTACAAATGGGTATCAAAGGGCAGATTTTGATGGCTCTTCCCCCCCCACTGGAGCGGAGAAAATTTGCCAGAATGCTGCTTTTCCTGATCTGTCCAGCTCAGGCTGCAACCAGGTCTGATTTTAATATTTTTCTTGTGTGCAGTGGGATTAGGCCACACATATGCACATCTTTGTGTCTGCGTTACAAACCACTTAGCATATGCCATGGAACATTTCCACTGGCGAGTGGAATGTTCTGCCTTCAAGAGAATGTCTCTCTAAGGTTCACACCAACTGCTGTCACAATCCCATGACCCCCGGTTCTGACCAGCCCTTAGAGTTCACATTTTCTGGAACCTCTCCTGACTGCTCACCAGGATGGTTTGACATCTTTACCCATCCGTATAATCAGAGCAAATCAAGTCGTTGCTTCATTAATGAGATGTCCTTAGGCTGTGCCTACATAACACAAGTTATTCAGCTGGAAATGGGAGTCAATTATCTGATTTTTCCCTAAGAGTTTAGCACAGTCTAAGATCTGGATTAATGTTGTGACACCTGCCGTCCTGGGAAATGCCTCAGACTTTTGTTCAGTGAGTTAATCCACCTGGTATCTTTGCTCTTCAATCTTCACATTGGTGGTTGACACGTTCAAGACGTGCAGCTTTGCTGTTATGACAGCTTCTGAATGTGAGTGGAGGCTGGAGCTTTTATACATTTATTGTATTGTTGAGATGACACCATCTCATTGTTATGCTTATTCTTTTGCATTCCTAAAATGCCTGAGATGGCCTTTAGGTCAGAGTGGGGTCACCCCAGAAAGGGAGAAGGCTCCTGGCCTGAAACTCTGCCTGCTGGCTTGGGGGAGCTGGCAGTTTTCTCCAGCTCCTTCCTGACACCTCAGCGGGAGGGAGAGAAGGTGGCCACCTGGGCTGTGGTGATGAGCAGGAAGTGTTTGAGATTTCAGCTGTTTTTGAATTTTTGAATATTTGCATATATATGATGAGCTATCTGGGGTTAGGGCCCAAGTGTAAACATGAATTTCATTTGTGTTTCATATACACATTATACACATAGCCTGGGGATAATTTTATACAATAGTTTTAATAATTTTATGCATGAGACAAATGTTTGGCTGCAGCCCATCACATGAGGTCAGGTGTGGGATTTTCCCTGTATGTCTTCATGTTGGTGCTCATAATGTTCTGGATTTTGGATCATTTGCAGTTTTGGATTTTCTAAATTGGGCTGTTTGTCCTGCATTTCTCTCTGAGTGTGGCACATGAATTCTTCTCTCAGACAGGGAGAGGAGATGCCCAGAGGGGTGGGGTGACACTTCCACGGAAGGGCTGTTTATCAAGATGTAGGCAGGTAGAGGAGGCCCACACCTGCAGAAGCAGGGGAGGGTGGCCCCACTGGGAGCTGCAGATGCCTGGACGTGATAGGGGCGTGGGCTGGGGGATGACCAGGGAGGGAGCACCTTGGCCACTCTCCCCTTCCACCCTCTAGTCTCCTGCCATTGGCCAAATCCACCAGGATCCCAGAGGGCGGGGGAGCCAGGTTCTGCCTCTTCGGGCACAGACCAGGAGGGGCAGGAGGAGAATCCTCAGCACAGTCAGTTTTCCCTTTGTACTCCCGTTCTCCTTTGTTTTACAGAAATGGATTATTTAGAAAGCCAGGAAAAGTAAATCTTGCCAATAAGTAGGTATGTTTAGAGACCATTATAGGAGAGAGACATGGCTTACCTATTTTATGAAGGTTTACTATTCCTACATTTAGTTTACTTAATTTTTCTTAGTCAATTTCATTTTTAAAATATCTTATTTATATTTAGTTACCAAGTATTAGATCATTCTGTTCTGTCCTATTTCACATACCAGGAAGAGAATTTCTAAAGCTCTTCTCTCCCATGACTCATGATGAGGAGAAATACCTCCAGAAGGTCACTGTTGACTCCACCTGCCCTAGTCCTTAGCTGGTCAGGGAGAGAGAGAGCAGCAGGCAGCTCCAATTGCTTTTGTCCCAAATGCCAGGGTGCAGGGTCTCTAAGAGAAAGACCTTCTTCTATTTCCCCATGCAAAAGTCCCCCTGGGAGAGATGCCGGTGTGTGGAGCACATGGGACAGTGTGGATGTGCGACACATTGTTTGTGAACTGGATAGCTCTGCCCCAGAACTGCCCAGTGAATGTCTGTGTGTGCTGCTCCCAGATGCTTTCCGGAGTCGCGCTGCGAAGCTTCACACATTCCTCTGGCTTCAGGAGAGTCCTCTGCACCTCGCTCCAACCAGAGCTCACTTGGGATGTACCATTCTGCTTCAACGACTGTTTAATTCCATTTCCTCATCTCATGATGTCATTACTGATTTGAACTTGTCTGCTCCCAGCCTCAGGGCATCTGCTGCATTCCTGGCTTACCACGTGTTCGTGGTCTGAATACGTATTCTCCTTACTTTGTCTACTTTGCCAAAAGATTGTGTAGAAATGCGTCCATTTATTCAGTATGTATCTATTGGGCACCCACTATATGTCACCTATTATGTAAGCTCTGGGACATAAAGACAAGGAGCCAATGACAAGATAGAGTCCCCACCTGTGTAGAGTGTCCATCCAGGGCATGGATGGACACAAACAGTAAACAGTAAACCAAGTAAGTAAAAACCAAGTGTGCTGGAAAGTGATGGCTGCAATGAGGGAAAAATGAACAAGGTGAGAGGTCAAGGTGTTGAGGGTTTGGGGTGGGTTGCAACTTTAAATCAAGGTCAAAGTCTTTGAGAAGGTGACTTTTCAGTGATCTCTGAAGTGCTCCAAAGAGCACCCAGGCTTAGTGGGCAGCAAGGGCAAGGCCCTGAGGGTCAGCATGCTTGGTGTGTCCACAGGACTGCACAGAGGGTCAGCATGTTGGAGTGGAATAGGGTGGGGATGGGAGAGAGTTCAGGGGGATGGGAGAACCAGGTGATTTGGGCCTACCTGAGAGAGCAGCAGAGGTCTCTGCTTTCACTGTGGGAGAACTGCCTCTGCTTCAGGCAGTGATAAATCTTAAGTTTTTAAAGGATCTACTAGAACATTGGGTTGATAATAAATGTAGGGGCAACGTTGGTATTGAAAGACTTTGGGGAGTTTTAAAATGGTCACAACTCAGGAGACAGGGTGGTAATCAGGGAAGCTGTGAGGAGCCTCAGGTTCTGGGTGTGGCTGAAGGCGATGACAACATCCTGAAAGCTGAGGGTGAGAGAGCGACAGAAACATTGAGGTGCTCGGCCTAAGCAGCTGCAGGAGTGGGAGAGAGGGGCTGGTGGGGGAGCTCTACAGGGAGAGAAAAGCCGGTGTTCTGTACTGGAAGTGCTCATTTGCAGAGTTCTAGATGAGAGGAGAGACGGGCAGGAGGGTGATGAAGAGTGGTGTGCAACCAGAATTCAGAAGATGGGGTCAAGGCTGGAGGTAGACCCAGGGACTCTGAAGCAGAGAGAAGCTGGTCCTTACAGGCAGGAGATGGAGGGGATTTCCCCAGGGCAGTGAGTGAAGGCAGGGAGGGGACCCAGGACAAAGCTCAGGCTCTGTGTGGAGCCAGAAGAGAAGACGGCAAGCAAGGTTGGGAGGGTCCAGGAGAGGAGGCCTGGCAGTGGGGCGCCGAGGAAGGAGGGAGTAACCTGGTTGGAATCACCAGGTTTTAATCACCTACACAGTCTCTAAACATGGTTTTAACTGAAGAAGACTCCTTACTACACATCACAGCATTTTACACCATGTTGATTGCAGCAAGATTCGTAGACTAACCAGTTCACATGCTCATCTTCTGCAACAAACTCATGCCTTAGCAAGGAACTGTCTTCTTTATCTGCAGGACTGGGTGCTGTCGTCTCTTGGCCATCGATTTCCATGGGCAGGGCTGGATGAAGGTGTGTCTTACAGTCTCTGAGTCTGAATGTGCTCAGACTCTTCAGTACGAGCTTTTCTTTGTCCCAGAATAGATGATCAAGGACATTGCAGAGCTTGGTCAAGTAGGTGACCCCTAACAGTACCAAGCCTTGAAGTAGGGAAATGATTATTTCCTTCCTTAAGTAGTTGCTGATTAATGGGAGCAGGGGCAGTCTGGGACCAATCCCACTGTAAGGTTTTTTTGTATCTTTGTTTAGGCAGGACTTCAGGAGGTGTGAAAACAAACTGAGGGTGGGGTCAGTTCCTGGCTCCTCATTGGTCTGCAATCACTTAATGGGATAAAGGACACCTTTTAAGCAACCAGGATCTTATGAATGCTCTTAAACATCATCCCCTTTTACAGAGAAGCTGTCATGAAGAGGCTCCCTCTGGCCAAATCCGGGACAATTTGAACATCAAAATATGAAAGGGTGAGAATGAGGTATAAACCTTGAAAAAATAAGAATCCATGATTGCATGCTTATAATAAATAAATATGGAAGCTAATATGGGAGGAGGGAGGGCTCTTGCTTTCAGTAGAATGCTGGGTGCTGCCTGCTAAAGGAGGAGGTACCGGGCTGGGAACTCAGAGCTTTGTAGCCATCACAGTAAGCATTCAGTCAGGTAAAAGTTATCAGGAGATGCAAACTTTAGGGGAAAGTTTAGTTGAGAAAGAGGACATTTGCAGGGTCTTAAAATGTCTCCCCAAAGATTATAGCAAGTGGAAGAATAATAACTGCACAGTGCACATACTGACAATGTTTTAATGACCTTGATTAAAGTTAATGTCACCAGTTGGACCAGGTGGTCACAGTTCCCTCCAGATGTGATGCCCTGCAACAGGAGGAGGTACCTTCCTCTCATAAGTGTTCTTTCCAGAAGTGTACAGCCTGAAACTAGTTATAAGCAAGCACCAGAAAAGCCCCCAAGGGAAACATTCCATGAAACAAGGGACCGTGTCCTTAAGCAAAGCTGGATAAAAGACGAAAAGGCTGAGAACTTCTCTAGGTTAGAGGACACTTGGGAGGTGGCACAGCTGAGTGTCAGAGCTTGACTGGATCCTGTACTGGATGGGAAAAAATACTCCCTTGGAGATTATAAGGTCAACTGGCAAATTTGAATATCAAAAGTAGGTGAGATAAAAGAATTGTGTTGAGGGTAAACTTACTGAAACTGATGAACGTGCTGTAGTTACGTAAATAAATGTCCTTATTCTTGAGGAATAAGCATTGAAATATTAAAGGGTGAAAGGTCATGATACATGCAGCTTACTCTAGAAAGGTTAAAATAAACGACATTAGAGAGATGGATGAATGGATAGGTAGGTAGGTAGATGAGTAGATCAGGTAGATGAATAGATAGGATAGATGGATAGGTAACTGGATTGATAGGTAGACATTATATAGATAGATCTAGATAAAAAATTATATAGATGGGTAAGTAGAATGATAAAGGAGATGGGCAGACTATTGACAATAGATGAATCAGGTAAGGGATTAATGGGCATTCCATGGACTATAGTTGCATTGTTTCTGTAAGTTTGAAATTACTTTTAAAAGAGAAGTAAAATTAAGGGCTGGTCCAGGTGGCTCATGCCTATAATCCCAGCACTCTGGGAGGCCAAAGTGGGTGGATTACCTGAGCTCAGAAGTTCAAGACCAGCCTGAACAAGAGCAAGACCCCATCTCTAGAAAAACTAGCCAGACATCATAACAGGCACCTGTAGCCCCAGCTACTCAGGAGACTGAAGCAGGAGGAATCGTTGAGCCCAAGTTTGAGGTTTCTGTGAGTTAGGTCATTATGGAACTCAACCCAGGGCAACAGAGTGAGACTCTGTCTCAAAAAAACAAACAAAAGGAGATGGAGCAAGATGGTGGCCGAGTAACAGCTTCCCTGCAACTGGGCACGGTGAGTCTGGGGAAATAAGACTTCAGGCATCTCTGGTTGGTGGGATCTGCCTATAATCATCCTTTTGAGGATACAGGGAGTCAGCAAGGGACTTCTGGACCCCAAGAGGAGGACAAAAACACTGGAAAACTGGCAGGTGGTTGTGTGTGTTTGATCGACCTAATCCAGCCGTAAGTACAAGCAGCAGTGAGACTGCAAACCAGAAAGGCCTTACCTGTGAACTGTTTCAGTCTTTTTGGACTTGGCACCCAGTTGAACTGCCTTGGGGAGAGCTTGAGCTGAGAACTTTGGGCATGGTCTAGGGCCTCAGACTCAGCCACTGAGCCAGATGGAGCTAATGGTGTTCGGCTGTGGGCTGCAGGGAGCCATTGTGAAAGAACTGCCCTGGCAAGCTCTGCCCTCAGGGTCACAGAGCAACAATGGGGGGGAGGAGGAGCTAGTAACCTAGTGATTAAGCACCCTAAAGGTGGGGACTGAGCTGCCTTACAGCCTTAACACTCAGGGGCAGCGTGAGACCAGTTTTGGCACACAGGAGCCTTGGGCTGTTGCCCAGGGTAGAGTGCTGTGGCATCACAGCTCACAGAAACCTCAAACTCCTGGGCTTGGCGCCGCCCAGACCTACATAAGATCTGTGTCACAACCTCCGATGGGCGACCCGCTGAGCCTCTGCATGCCCTGAACAGGAACTGCGGGATCTGTGCAACCCTGCATCCTTCCTCCTGTACCCTCCCCGCCGCCGTACCGGCCTGCTCGGCTTGCCAGTGACTCTGGTAGCTGTGTGCCCTCCAGAGCCCTCCCTGTCTCTGTGCAGAGCCCTTCTCCTGGCAAGAAACTGTTGGAGCCTCGGGCTCTTTGTGCCAAAGTCACTCTGTGCCAGGCACTTCCAGAACCATGCTCACCATCTTCCACCCTGTTGCTGGATCCAGGTGTGTCACACTCTGGAGCTGCTTCCACAACCAGAACTCCCTGGCTGGGGCAGCCCTAGAGGAACTACACAGGGTCACTCCCTACAAAGATCCAGCAACAATAGAGTGATCCCGCTGGGGTCTAATCTTGGATAGACACCTCCCCAACTCTGAGGACAACCAGAGGCAATGGTGAAAAACAATCATGAGGCAAAATCAACAGAAAAACTCTGGCAATATGAATAATCAGAGTAGATCAATTCCCCCAAGGATCAATG
>CAUYPK010067157.1:0-27950 GCA_963574355.1 Loris lydekkerianus | reverse complement strand
CACCTGGTGAAGCAAAGAAAAAAAAAAAAAAAAAAAAAAAAAAGAGTTTAAACTTGTGCTCTATGCAGTCAGTAAGCTGACACTTGATGCATCACTCCTGAGGCTTCCATGCGTTCTCCCTAACAGTTTGAAGTGTTAATGTGTGTTACCTGAAGTTGAAAAATGTGTTTACTGCCATTTAACTAAAATTATACACTGCATTTACAATGCTATTTTACAATACAGTAAAGCTGTTAATGCATGTAAAGTTTGTCTTTATTATCTGAATTTCCCTTTAATTAATGTATTTCAAATATTAATAGCAAGTCAGTACAGAGCTTATCGTATTGTATAGTATGCTATAGTGGGAGTATAGAATTAATTAGGCCCACTTTTTTTTTTTTGAGACAAAGCCTCAAGCTGTCACCCTGGATAGAGTGCCGTGGTGTCACAGCTCACAGCATCCTCCAACTCCTGGGCTCAAGCGATTCTCCTGCCTTTGCCTCCCAAGCAGCTGGGACTACAGGTGCCCGCCACAACGCCGGGCTATTTTTTGGTTGTAGTTGTCATTGTTGTTTGACAGGCCTGGGCTGGATTCAAGCCTGCCAGCTCTGGTGTATGTGGCTGGCACCTTAGCCACTTGAGCTACAGGTGCTGAGCCAATTAGGCTTATTCTTAATAGTAACTCTCAAGTAACTGGAAACTACATTAATCTGGAATCTATCTATCCCCATGGGTTCCAGATAACGGGATGATTACTATAGATTCTTACTTTTATTTACTTAAAAAAAAAAAAAAAAAAAAGTCATGTTATGTTGCCCAGGGTGACACTGAACTTCTGGGCTCGTGAGATCCTTCCCACTCAGTCATTTGAGTAGCTGGAACTACAGATGCATGCCACCAAGCCCAGCTTTTGTTTTTGGAGACAAAGTCTCACTCTGTCACCCTGTGTAGAGTGCCATAGTGTCACAGTTCATAGCAACCTGAAACTCCTGGGCTCAATCCTCTTAACTCAGCCTCTTAAGTAGCTGGGACTACAGGTACCCACTACAACACCCAGCTAGTTTTTCTATTTTAGTAGGGGGTGGGGGTCTCACTCTTGCTCAGGCTGGTTCCAAACTCCTAAGCTCAAGAGATCCATGCACCTTGGCCTCCCAGAGTGCTAGGATTACAGGCATGAGTCACCACTCCTGGCTAGCCCACCTACTTTTTTTTTTTTTGAGACAGAATCTCACTATGTTGCCCTTGGTAGACTGCTGTGACGTCACAGCTCACAGAAACCAAACCTCAAACTCTTGGGCTTAAGCGATTCTCTTGCCTCAGCCTCCTAAGAAGCTGGGACTACAGGCACCTGCCACAAAACCCGGCTTTTTGTTGTACTTGTCGTTGTTTGGGAGGCCCAGGCTGGGTTTAAACCCACCACCCCTGGTGTATGTGGCCGGCACCCTAGCCGCTGAGCTATAGGTACCGAGCCTAGACCAGCTATTCTTAAATTTTATTTACAGAAAATCTTACAGCACTCTGATGGAAAACATTTCACAATACTACCTTTCTTTCTTTTTTTTTTTTTATAGAGACAGAGTCTCACTTTATGGCCCTTTGGTAGAGTGCCCTGGCATCACACAGCTCACAGCAACCTCCAGCTCCTGGGCTTAAGCGATTCTCTTGCCTCAGCCTCCTGAGTAGCTGGGACTACAGGCGCCCGCCATAACGCCCGGCTATTTTTTGGTTGAAGTTTGGCCAGGGCTGGGTTTGAACCCGCCACCCTTGGCATATGGGGCCGGCGCCCTACTCACTGAGCCACAGGTGCCGCCCAATACTACCTTTCAAATCAAAAGTTTCTGAAGCAAGACCTTGTATTTTCAATCAGATATTTTAAAGTACAGAGTTATTACTGTCAAATGAAAGCGTAAGGATAACCTGGTATAGGGGTCAGGAGGAACACAGCAATTTATCACATCAAGCCCTAAGAACCCAATGTTTTTATGTTTTAGACATTAAAACTACAGTAAGGGGCAGCATATGTACTACACATTACATAGTGACTAAAGTGAGAGCTGGTTCTAAAACATGCCGTGTAGTATCGTGATGTCTATATCCTTCAATGCGAATTTAGTGTTCAATCCTGTTCTCTACTAAGGTACTGTGGAGCCTTAGGACTTAGTTCCTTGGACTAGAAAAGCAGAGAGACAGTCATTTCAGAGAGGAAAACATCTTATATGTCCCACTGGGTTTAAGTTCAACACTCTTTTTTAGTCTGATATTTAGAATGGGTGTACAAATAAAGGGTTTGTGTGTCAGTATTTGGCATCAACATTCTACCAACAAAAATGAATAACCTGGGCCTGAAAAAAAGCCAAGCTTTTACATGTTTATAGTACCTGATTAAGTTCTTAAATTTTTCAATTAAAGGTTATATCCTAGATAAAACTCAACCTTTACATGGGTGGGCGGAATGAACCTGCTAAGTCGATAATGTTAGAATATGTAATTTCTAAACTTTTCAGGAGAATCCCTGCTATCCCTCACACCCCCCCCCCCAATAAAGTAGGGCATAAAACTAATACAATTTGCAGGTTCAATTCATAACAATACACGAAAGGCTTTAATTTAGCAGCCAGAAAAATGAAAATAAGTTCACAGTCTTACTCAGTACCATATATACATGTATTATACAGGTCACAGAAAAAACATCTGGCAAACAATTACTGTCTCAACCAGCTTTTCTAATTTGAACTATCACTTAAACCAGTGGTTCTCATATTGTGGTCCCCAAACAGTAGCTTCTGCATCACTCTATCAGATGTGCAAATTCTCAAGCCCTACCCTAGACCTACTAAATAAGAAACTCTGGGGATATGGCAGCTTAGCAATCTGTTTTTTAACAAGTGTTCTGAGTGATTCTGATTTACATTACAGTTTGAGAGCCAGGGACTTAAATGATCATTTCAGGTATTCCTCCAGATGAGATCAAAAGATTACTGAACATAGCATATGTACAAAGCACCATGGGAAAAATTCAGATATAATTACAATTTTGTATTAAAAACAAGTTTATCCCAGCTACTCGGGAAGCTGAGGAAACATAATCGCTTGAGCTCAGCAGTTGAAGGTGGCTGTGAGCTATGATGCCATAGCACTCTACCAAGGGTGACAAAGTGAGACTCTCTCTCAAAAAAAAAAAAAGAATTACATTTCTAAATGAAAGATATCACAAAGATGGAGGAGGGGAAGATACATTTATATTCACTAAATATAAATAAACTTTGGTATTAAAGCTTATAGAAATAGTAAAATTATTATTAATGTTCTGGATTATACTGCATTTATCTACAACAGAAAACAGTGTAGGAATCATCAAGATGTTTTTCAAGTATAGGGCAACCATTTACAGAGAAGCCGAAACTGATTTTTTTTTGCAGTTTTGGCCAGTTTTTGGCCACATCTGGCATATGGGGCCCGAGCCCTACTCCATTGAGCCACAGGTGCTACCTCAGAAACTGATTTTTAAAGAAAGCATAGAAATTCCATAAATCAAAATGTTCAATTCAAAATCAATAATTAGTGCTTATTTATGGAGAAAGTTTATAGACTGAAAAAAAGTTCCACAGCAAATTCACTTTCACATGCACCTAATGGGCTGTAAAATTTAAATTCTATACTAGGGATTCTTTTGTTATTTTTTCTTTTGTAAATATAATTTTCCCCATATTTTCAAGTTATTGGTTATAATAATATATTTTTTAGTTTGAGAGACATTTTAATTCACCAATAACTTAAAGACACATCAAAAACCCCATAAATATCAAACTTTAAAATGTGACTGAATCTTGATAAGGCACAGAATGAAAATGCCTCAGCTTTCCAGGACTACCTGGCATATCTGAAAAAACAAAATTCAACATATTTAAAACATTAGTGGAAGAACTAAGGACCAATATGAGTCCTAGCTTATTTTCATTTACTATAACTTGGTATTTCCATGCTTTTATATACATCCATAGACTCAATACTCCATTATTTAAAATCAATAACTGGATTAAAATAAATTATATCATTAACCTTCAAATACTTCAGCTTTTTTTTGGCCGGGCCAGGTTTGAACCTGCCACCTCCAGTATATGGGGTCGGCACCCTACTCACTGAGCCACAGGCGCCGCCCCTTCAGCTTCTTTTTTTAAAAGTTTAGAAATGATAATCCTCGAAAGGTACATTTTATGAAGAGTTATAAACACACTACTAAGATAAAATCTCTCTCCTCAGACTCCTAAGTAGCTGGGACTACTGGCACCTGCCACAACGCCCAGCTATTTGTTGTTGTTGTTATTGTTGTAGCTGTCATTATTTTTTAGCAGACCTGGGTCAGGTTTGAACCCACAAGCTCTGGTGTATTTGGCCAGTGCCCTAACCACTGAGATACAGGTGCCAAGCCAAAATGCCTCTTAAAAAACAAAACACTTCTTCTATGTCATGGTATGTGAGATGACTTTACAGAATAAATTCAGTAATAATGAATACAGGGAGAGATATTTTTGTACTTACCAATCCTGCTGCATACATGGGCACTATAACTGGCTGCTTCTTATTGCCTGTGAAGAGCTACACGATGTCAGAGAGAAAGAACATATATTTAGAGAATAATCTGTCATACAATAGTCTCCAAAGTATGTCTGCATTGCTTCATTATATATATTTTAAATGATAAACTGTTAAACTGCCCATATTGGATTATATTTCTAATTTCCTACTCCACTAAAACAAGAAATATCAGTTGGAAAAACATTTAGGTAGATTGCTATTTAAAAGCCAGCATATTCAAAATAAATATAAATACTTAAACCAATTACATTTATTTTTCTGAGGAACTAGCTTATCACAGCTTAAAAAGAGGTATAATAGAATTTAAAGGATTTTTCTTTTTTTAAATTTCAGATTAATATGAGGGCACAGATGATTAGGTTACATTGTTTGGATTTGTTAGGTAAAGTCCAAGTTGTAGTTGTGTCCCTCCCCCAACTAAAGGATTTTTGAAAGTACTGACAAACTCACAATGTTTCTGGTATCTATTCCCAAAGAGCATAAAAGCTTCTTGTTGCTATGGGAGCCGCCCCACTGATATCTCAAGCCATGTGCATCATGGATATCCTGTAGCTCTGTCCACACATCCAGCAGTTCCCTGCAAAGGCCAGGATGAAGCCACCAATAATAGTTACTCAAAAGCTTTTACCATAAATTCTACTTATAATACTACATAGGACATACATTCCAATTAATCTTGTGTTTAAGATGTACATATAATTATCAGAATGAAATCCAGAACCAACATTTAATAGTCACTGGAAAATGAACTAAGTTAAAACTAATATTAAACCATATGCCAGGAATCAAGCAGAAATTTAGCCTGTGTGTTATTCTTATAAAACAAAAAAATTCAAAAGAAGAAATCATTGAGCCACCATCTTAATACAGCTATTTAATATTTGTTTTTTCTTTGAGTCTTGGTCCATAAACACAATTACAATTATAGCACATACATAATTTTGTATTCCTTTTTCAGATTTTAAACATTTCCCAGTCTACGTACCAGGTCAATTACGTTCGTTACATACAGCATTGCTGAATACCACTGCCATCACCTTTGCAGTATTCCTCCCCCTTGGCCATCTAGTGACCCTAGTGAGATTCAGCAATGAGGTATGCTGCACTTTTTCTAGGATGTTTGTGAACTTAATTGTCCAACTTTGTATGTATCTTTTTCAACAGCTGTGTATTGTTCGGTTAGGTAGATGCACCACCATTCAGCCACAATCCTACAGTTCTGACTAAATTGTTATCGTTTGGCTCCTATTAATAGTAAGGAAGTGAATGTCTTCCTATATTTAATGGTGTGTGTTGTTGTATAGTTGTATATATTTCCTTAGAATAAACCTTCTGGAGACAGACTACTGTATCCAAGAGTATGAACTGTCTATAACTAGCATATCACTCCCCCCCAGATCTACGCTTGATCTTAGCCAAAAAGCAGAGAAGCGGTGCCCCCCTCACATCTAAACAGTTTCAAGATGGCAAAATATAAACATTTTTGTTCCCTTCTCATTTCAGAAATCACCCAAAACAAAAATTAAGAAGCAAAACCATAATCTCCATCTTCAATGAAATTAAGAGATACTTAAAACCCTGTATGACCAATATTTAGGTCATAAAGAGGGATGAAGGCGTAGTAATTTACTTAATAGCTAAATGGAAGGAAGGAGAGACCTGGAAAGGCAGAGAAGGCTTTCAGAGGTGGAGAGTAATAAAACGTAAAAGAACAGCCATGGAACACGAGTAACTTTGAAATTAAAATAAGAAAAATCAATCTATACCCTCTCAAATCCAATAATTATAGGAGTTGTAGAAAGAGAAAACAGAGACAATGGAGGAAAGGTAATAACTGTCAGGGTAATAATACAAAACAAACACCCAATACTGAAGAATAGAAGCTTCCAGATTGAATGGGCCTACCTAGGGTCAGTCCAATGAATAAAAAAAAGATTTACACTAAGATATTTCATGTGAAGTTTCAGAATTTCAGCAAAAAAGAGATCTTAAGCTGTAAATATGATGTGAAAATAGAATAAAAAGAATTTACCTCCCATGTATCTTTTTTTTTTGCAGTAGGCTATTAGAGGATATGCTCCAGCAAAATGGGATTCAAGTGAAGGGAAGTCCCAACTCAACATACCGTATATACTTGAGTATAAGCTGAGTTTTTCCGGCACAAAATTTGTGCTGAGTTCGGGTTTTTCAGCACAAATTTTGTGCCGAAAAAACTCGGCTTATACTCGAATAGGTACATGTAAGAGGTCTAGACCGAAACCATTCCAGAAGAGAACAAGACCATGGTAGAGGAAATTTCCAGGAAAAAAACAAAAGGAATGGACACTCTGATAGGCTTGATCACAAGCAAAATTGTAGAACAGGTGGTTGCAAGGTAGGGAAAAGACTCAGTAAATGAAAGAGTGGCAATTACTAAGTTTAAGGAAAAGTTGCACTATAAAGGAAACAATGGCTTAGAAGTGAGCAATATTTACATTATTGTAAAGATTAAAATACCAAATAACCAAAAACTGACATAATATATTGGGAAGATAAAGGGAGAAGTGCAGAAGATCTAAATTTCTATTTATTATACTAGAAGTCAAAAGATAATATATAACATTGACTGATTAGAATACTTATTTACAAAAATCAAAAGAAATATCTCAAAAGTAGAGATGTGCAGGAAATTTAAGTCTTTTAGCACAATATGATTAAACTTTTACCACAACTTTTTGAACCTTTATGTTTTAAGATAAACTTATAAATGGAACAGCTGAAACTAATAAAAACACATTGCTATCTGACAACCATCTAGTACTTACCCATTTTCAGGTAAGGCCTCTCTTGTTTTTATTGGCAAGGTGCTTGCTTCCAGCAAGTGCTTCAGGGAAGTAACTTCCTCTTCAGCATCAGGGACAAACATAGAAGGAAAACATGCTTCGAAAATTCGTTCCAGGCGGTTTAGTAAAGCTGTCTGCATCAAAATATTCACCAAAAGTTTATTTTCAGTTTTCTAATTTTAATAATATTATAGCTTTATCTCTCTCTCTTTCACACACATAAACACAGCCTGTCCACTACTTCTAGAGAGGGCGATAAAACTAATATTCAGACATAAAAAACACTAAGTGAAAGGAACATAATTACCCATTGAACAATCGTTCTAAATGATTACTTTAAATAATCACGGTGGTGATACAGTAGGTGACAAGTAACTACACACCAAACACCATGACATGCATTATCCTACTAAATCTATTACAAAATTCTACAAAGAAGAAATTACTGCCCAGTTGTACAGTGAGAGAGCAATCTTAACAGCTGAATAATCTGCACAAAGCAAAAACAAAAAACCAGATAGCATTCCTATTTTTCCCATCACACTGAATGTTTCTTATTACCATGTCTCTACTAAAATAGAAAAATTGAGGCAAGAATATCGCTTGAGCCTAGGAGTTGGAGGTTGCTGTGAGCTACAATGCCACGGCATTCTACCACCCAGGCAACAGCTTGAGACTCTGTCTCAAAAAAAAAAAAGTACAAACTAAAGTAGGAAAAAAAATCTCAATTTTTACAATAAGAAATTTAATAGCTCATTTATCATTTTGTTGATCTATATCTTTTAGAAATTTCATTTCTCTATCCTTTTTTGTTGTGTGTATATGTGTATCTTTGAATAGAACACTATCTTTCTCCAAGTAAAGCCTGAATATTTATAGAGTATTTTCAATGAGTACAAAGATAAATTCTTTTGTACTTTTGTTAATTAAAAGTTGTTGGATTTGCATGAAGTTACTTTTTCTGGATACCATTAGGATGTGCAACCTACAATAACATTTATTTTCATTTTTCTAGCTGCATTTCAGAAACATGTAAGATATTTTTCAACTCAACCCAATTTACTGTTTAAACATCAAGTAGGAACACAAATTATTAATAAGTTAAAGCCTGTTGGGAGATTAAGTATACCATTAAATTGATACCAGGTATACAAGAAAAATGCCACATCATGGTATTACAGTACTTCCTGCCAAGTAACAAAAACACTTGATTTCTGTTGTGTAATATAGTCAGCAACCAGGAAAATGAAAAACAAAAGGAAAAAATTTTTCATAAATATATTTTTCATACCAAAATCTCTTTTCTGGAAGGTGTACCAGAAACAAAAAAACTTAACACCTCATAATTAGTCTCAGGGTACTCTTCTGCTACCTCTACAACAGTTACTCTAACACCATCATTATATTCATATGTGTGATATGGGAAAAGGTTCTCACTGCCAATTATAAAACCTAAAGTAAAGGGTAGACCCAAGATCCCAAGGCTTGTGAAACCTGAGTGTGTCAAGGGGACCGGGCACTTACTTGCTTCAACAGAGGGCATGGACAGACATTACTTTGAAAGGGATCATATAACACCTAATTGGAAACATGACAAGCGTTGGCTCCTCCTGGGTAAGGAAGGTAAACATCAAATCACATATGACCAAATTTTATTTCTCTGTAAATTAAATCTTTCTCGTATCCTCTTTGTTATCCTTTTAATGAAACAGAAAAAAAATGTTTATCATAGGAAGAAATGATTGTAAGATCATCCAATCATTTGGGCTACATAAATTATCAGGTCTTCGGTATATTCTCAAATGAGTAGAATGTATTCGAGGAAGAGCAAGAGCACATTAACCTAATCAATTCAATTTTTACTTTCCCCCTGACCTTTCCCCACAAAGGATATAAACTGAATGGACATTTCTAAAGAAAGTTTCATATATCTTTAGGATTACACATTAAACTAGATTGTTTCAAATCTTTTGTTGAAGGAGCTACAGCAGAGATTAGTTATCTTTTCCATAACATTTCAGGTTTTGCAGGGCATCTGTAAACAAATAAGTATGGGTGTGTTTCAGTGAAACTTTATTTACAAAAATGGGCAGCAGGACAGATTGTCTCTTGCTGACCTGTGAAGCAGAGGAATACATAACAAACACAGAACCAGGACCCTGTAACAGCACTGCCTACCCACAAGAAGGGAACTCAAGTCAGCAGGAAAGCAATTAGTATGTGGCAAAATGAACAATGACTTTGATTAAAATTAAATTTGCTCCGACATTTTACTTTTAAAAGTTTTATCAAATTTTGGCTCAGTGCCCGTAGCACAGTGGTTATGGCATCAGCCACATACACCAAGGCTGGTGGGTTTGAATCCAGACCAGGCCAGCTAAGCAACAATGACAACTCTAACAGAAAAATAGCCGGGCATTGTGTTCCAGCTACTTGGGAGGCTGAGGCAAGAGAGTCACTTAAGGCCAAAAGTTGGAGGCTGCTGTGAGCTGTGACACCACAGCACTCTACTGACAGTGACATAGTGAGACTCTGTCTCAAAAAAAAAATTTTTTTTTTTTTTTTTTTTTTTTTTTTTTTTAAATCAAATTTCAGCTATCCACAAGACCAGTCTGATGGTGTTAGGGCATCCATCCTGTAAAATGAGCTTCTCACTACTATCTTGTTTATGGTAATAATGCCAAATTTCATTTACTGCAAGTTAATTCCAGTAAATAAATGGATGACACAATTGTAACACTTCGACAGAGGACTACAGACCCAGGAGCTAAGGCTCAGTCTCTGCATTTATAAACTGGAGATATCAAGAATATCTCAGAGGATGGATAATGAATTAGAGGATTAAATACTTGGCACCCAGTATAGGTTTCAGAGATGGCAGCTTTTATCATTACTACTGTTATTAGACAGATGATGGCCTGCCAGGGAATAAAATAAATTAGTGTCAGAACTAGGTTCAAAGCTTACTGAGGATGTTATGTTTCTCCACCATTATTTAGCACTTTAAATCATTATGAAAATACTTGTCTCAATCTATCAATTTCTACCATATTATATAACAAGAAATTGAGTAATCCAGGTATTTTGCATTCTCTCCAAGATCTGAGGTGGGGGAAAAAAATTGCCTAGTTTTTAAGATCCTCTGTTATTAAAGAAAACTGTGACTGTTACTCCTTGTAGATTTTAAACGTTGGATATTGGTTATTGCCTTGTAGGCGTTTATAACTTAAATTTGATTATAGATTTTAAATGTTGGATATTGGTTATTGCCTTGTAGGTGTTTATAACTTAAATTTGATTGCATTACAAAACACGAAGTATATAAACCACACAAAGTGTACTGAAGAGTACTTTCTTTCCCCAAAACACAAAAAAGTTAAAAGTTAACAAATTTTATGTAACATGGTCCAACTAACTTAGTAAGTAGAGCAGGTACACAAATATAACTAATATAATGTGCAGAAGAAAACTCAATCTACCACAAGAACATTTTCTCTTGTGATCAGTTTTTTTTTTTTCAAGAAACAGATTTTCCAAGCAGATTGTAATGAGACACTTGTACTTTTAGAATCACTATTATTTTGATTTTTAAATTTAAGCACCTGAGATAAAAGGTACATCATAACTGATACTGGCAAAGATTTCAGGTTTGTTTTCCTTTTTTGGTAAATATATTAAATTTTAAAATATACATAATTCCCCCCTCAATATTAGTTTAATATACACAAACTAAGTCCATAGTAAAAGTTAGCATTATATCAAAACTAGTGTCGAAGGTTGGGTGTGGTGGTTCACATCTATAATCCTAACACGTTAGGAGGCGGAAGTGGGAGTATCACTTGAGGCCAGGAGGTTAAGACCAGACTAGACAATATAGTAACACCACATTTCTTTAAAAAAAAAAAAAAAAAAAAAAAGCCAGCAGTCCCAGGAACTTGGGAGGCTAAGACTGAAGAATAACTGCACCTAGGAGTCGCAGGCTGCAGTAAGCTATGATGACGATGTCACTGTACTCTAGGCTAGGTAACAGTGAAGACTGTCTCAAATCAAAACAGAATAAAAACCAGAGTCAATAAAGTAATATATTAAACTTGGATTTATCTTAATGTTTATGAGTAAAGAAACTTTGTGTATATTACCCTTCTTAAATGAACTCCTGTTTCAATATAGATTATCTCTAGCCACAACAGAAAGTCTACCAGTTTTGATTAAATGAGAACACCTAATTTTTAAAACTCCTTGTAGCCAATTAACTCAGAAAAGGACTGCATACAACAGTGACATTTGTTAACATTTTATAGTATATGTGGACTTTTATTAGATGTAAAATGCAAAAAAGTATTTTATCATTTGGAATGAGTGGTAAAGTCAAGACTGGCTGAGCTCTAGTTTCCTTAGGCACATGAGGCAGCATAGGTAAAACAGTAACAGTATAACCCAGTTTAGGAAAAGTGGGGGTCTGAAATTCAACAAAAGCAAAACAAAGGATGTTCTTTGAAAAACCTACTCAGAAACAGAAAAGCTTGATATGGTTGCATTACCCAGTAAACTCCCCATTATCTGGAACTCAACAACCAGCACTCTCAAGTCAGTTTAGTGCATCACCCCTGCAGCTCTTGTATGTTCTTACAGTTTTAAGTGCTAATGTGTGTTACATGAAGTTGAAAAATTATGGTAGTGAAAAGTGTTATCGACTACCGTTCAACTAAAATTGTGCACTGCATTTACAAAGCTGTTTTATAATACAGTAAAACTGTTATAGTAAGTGAAGTTTGTCTTAGCCTTAATTTTCAATGTTAATATCAAGTGTATTTCAATGTTAATATCAAGTCAATACAGAGTTTATGGTATGGTATAACGTGAGGTTCAAATTAGTTTTGCCTGTTTTTATTTTTATTTGTTTCTTTGATATTTTTTATTATAAAAGTAAAAGCGGGCAACATAAAACTAGTGGGATATCTGACATTATATTTGAGGAATTAATGCATCAACATCTGATTTGATGAAAGTAGTTGCAATTTTCAGTGTGTTCTCAAGGTGTTTATCAGATACTTTGGTTCTAATTTTACTCATTGGAAGCACATTAAGAGTAAAATTAACTACTGTGAAAATAGCTGCTTGCCTATTTAGGTGCTGCCAAAAAGCAATGACACAAATAAGGTGTGATTGGGAAAGCGAGGAATATTTGTCTCTGGGAAGGTAAGGCCTATACAAGTTCAGTAAAGAAACATGACCAATTTTTTCTTTAAATTGAATGTCAGAATGCAGCTCTATGCATTCCATTTCAAAATTGGCAGGTTACATAGTTATGTCGAATAAAAATGGAGTCACAAATGCACCAAAATATTTTCCCAGAAATCCTGAAATGTCTCCAAATACTTGAATCAAATCAAAAAGGCTGCATATTTTTTGCCAAAGGACTTCGGTTAGCCAACATGTTGAAATGCATAAAATTGTTTGCCTTAATTTGAGCTTGCCATAATTTCAGTTACATTTGGAACACTGTTAGGGTTTGAAACATTGTATCGATAAGTTGGTTTTCACCTTGACCACTCATGTTTAACTCATTTAAATGAGCAGTTAAATCCACTAAAAACGCTAAATCTGTAAGCCAGTTTTCATCAAGTTCTGGCATCATTTGTTTTTGATACCATAACTGACCTTATAACATGTTGCAAATCATAAAATCTTTTCAACATTTGGACTCAACTTAGCCATCTTTCTTGTTAAAAGTAAATGTTGTCGTCATAGTTAGCATCAAATCCCTTGGCCCTTATGAGATTTATAGTCTCGATGATGATTTGCATGATGTTATCCATTTTTAAAGGTTTTGTGCATAAATTTCCTTGATGTATTACATTAATAACACTTTCTCAAACCTGAGTTTTGGGCAGCAATTGCATCACCTTACGTTTATTTTACTTTTTTATTTTTATTTTTTTGAGACAGAGTCTCAAGCTGTCGCCCTGGGTAGAGTGCTGTGAGGTCACAGCTCACAGCAACCTCAAACTCTTGGGTTTAAGCGATCCTCTTGCCTCACCCTCCCAAGTAGCTGGGACTACAGGCGCCCACCACAATGCCTGGCTATTTTTTTTTTTTTTGGTTATAGTTGTCATTGTTGTTGGGCGGGTCCAGGCTGGATCTGAACCCACCAACTCTGGTGTGTGTGGCTGGTGCCTTAGCCGCTTGAGGTATAGGCGCTGAGCCTATGACCTTGTTTTTAATCACTATACTATATACGCAGGGCTGACTTACATAGCAAGCCAAGGCCTAAGGTCACAATACTTTTAGGGGTCAATGAAAATGTTTTAATATGCCCTTTTCCTCCTTCCATAATCCCTCACACTCTTTCTTTCCAACTTGGGCCCTGCAGAATGGCTCCCACAAAGGGTGGCGAGAAGAAGAAGGGCTGGTCTGCCATCAACAAGGTGGTGACTGGAGAATACACTATCAATATTCACAAGCACATCCATGGAGGGGGCTTCGAGAAGCATGCCCCTTGGACACTCAAAGAGACCTGGAAATTTGCCATGAAAGAGATAGGAACTCCAGATGTGCTCATTGATACCAGGCTTAACAAAGCTGTCTGGGCCAAAGGCATGAGGAATGTCCCGTACCGTATCCGTGTGTGGTTATCTAGAAAACGCAATGAAGATGGAAGATTCACCAAAGAAGCTCTATACTTTGGTTACCTATGCACTTGTTACCACTTTCAAAAATCTACAGTCAACGTGGATGAGAACTGGTGACTGTCAGACATATCAAATAAAATTATAAAATCAACAAAAAAATAAATTATAACAAACTATAAAACAAAAAAAGAAAATGATTTAATATGTAATGATAATATTCATTTTTATACTAAGTCATAAATAGACTTTCAAGCATCTTTTATGGAGAAAGTGCTCATGAAAGTCATAATGCATCCATGGCTATACCATATCTCCAAAGGTACATGGGCTTTTATAGCTTTTCTCCATTTTCCCAATTTTCTAATTTCTCATATTTATTTTCCTACCAGACTCCTTCATTACCTTGAAAGTCTCTATAATTACTATTATTTTTTGAGATAGACTCTTGCTCTCTTGCCCAGGCTGGAGTGCAACAGCCTTATCACAGGCTCACTGCAACCTCAAACTCCAGGGCTCAAGTGATCTGCCTGCCTTAGCCTCCCAAGTAGCTAGGACGACATTATCATACCTGACTAATTTTTCTATTTCTTGTAGACAGGGTCTTGCTTTTGCTCAGGCTAGTCTTGAATTTCCAGTCTCCTGGAAGTGATTCTCCTGCCTTGGCCTCCCAGAGTGCTACGATTATAGACATGAGGCATCATGCCTAATCTTCATAATTATTTTTATTTTTCTAAGCAGGTTAAGATTTCTGGGAAAGCAAAAATGTTTAATTCATCAATGGGGGCAAGGCATGATGTATGAATTCACAACTGCTACTCATTCTCAGTTCTGCCACATCTTTATATCTCAGGGTAAGGAATACAGTCCTGGGGTACATAAATAGCCATTTTATTTTATCCATTTGTGCAAACAAGCCATATTATCTAATGCAAAGATTCCCAACTGGAATCTCTTAGTCACAAATGGGTTACAAGTTTTCCAAAAATCTTGAAAGCTCTATGTGACAGATACATTATTCTTCTGGTAGTGTTTGTGGAGTGTTTCTGGATGAGATTAACATTTGAATTGGTAGACTGACTAAAGCACCTCTCTAATACAGATGGGCCTTATCCATTCAACTAAAGACTTAAATATTAATAGAACAAAGAGATTAAGAGGGAAACTCTGCCTGACTTGACATGGAATTGGGACGTCAGTCTCTTCCTGCTTTTGGACTTCAATTGAAAAACAGTTCTGCTTAGGTCTTGAGTCTACTAGCTTTCAGACTGGAACTTACACCATTGGCCCTCCTTGTTCTCAAGCCTTTGGACTTACACTGAAGTATGCCATCAGCTGCCTTAGGTTTCCAGCTTGTTGACTATACATTTTGGTACTTTTCAACCTCTAGTAAATGTGTTTCTTTCTCCACATACACACCCCATTGGTTTTGTTTCTCTGAAGAACCCTAACTAACATACCTCTATTTTATAACTGATTACACTGGGGTATAAAAAGATTAAGTGTATTGTTAAGTCTTATTTAGCTTTCGAGAGACTAACACCTAGAATTCTAGACTCCAGTTCTTATGCCACTCAAATATGTATCCCCGTTAAAGCACAGCAGATCCTTGTAAAAACATCATGTTGTGGTAATGTTGATGAAAGGAAAAACAATCCCTGACAAGGGTCACTATGTGGAGATGGCATATTTTCCCCATGTCTGGATAGATTTTCTTTAGGTAACTCCAGTTTCCTCCCATATCCCAAAGATGTACACATTAGGTCAATCGGTGTGTCTAAATTATCCCTCTGTGTGTGTGTGTGTGTGTGTGTGTGTGTGTGTGTGTGTGTCCTCCCATGAGACAGCACCTTATCCAGGGCTGGTTCTGCACTGCACTCTGAGCTGCTGGGATAGGATCTGGCCACTTGTAATCTTGAACTGGATTAAGTGGTTTGCAAAAGGAATGAATGAACAAATTAGTATAAAATAAAACTTTGTAAAGTCTACGATAATCATACAATGCATGAAACAAACGATGTGTTAGGGAAGCAGACAGTGAGCCTGCCAGAGTTGTGATTGTTTTTGAACTACGTAGAGATAGGAAGTGCTTCGTACACTTTGCAAACAATTACTCCTTTATCTAACCCACTAACACAACTGCTGTCATTCACTGAACACCAAAAATCGTGTTATTTTATTTTTATTGATCTTTCTTAATATATGTATGGCTCACATTTATTTCAATGCTTAATATTATAAGTGTTTTGTGTCTTTTTTAAAAAATGTATTTTCATGCCTATTTTCTTCCTTGTGTCTTTATTTAGAAGTTTGGTTGATAATCTCTGTGACAAATATCCTGTCATATTTAACTCTTATTTATATCAATTAGCCTACGGTAAAATTAGTTTTGTTATGTTGTTTTGCTTAAAGTTGTAGTTTCCAAGATCCTACCTAGGACATGAAGTGAAGACTTCCTTACTTGTATTTAAGGTAACCCTTAAAATTCCTTCAATGTATTTCCAGTTAGTTTTCCTTTTTTGCTTATAGACAGAAGTTGATTAATATCAATGGTTTTAATATGGATAGCATTAGATCTTGCACTTAAGTGGAAGTTCAAAAGAAACATAAAATCCACTGAGTAATTTAATCTTCCATTTAAGATACCTTATGCCTTACCATCATTAAACATTAAGTAGGATATCAAGTATAATCTACAGTTGTATACTTATCAATCTCTAATTTCAAGCTATATAAAAAGAACAATCAATGGTTATATTCACTATGCTCTACAAAGATGATTTGTCTCTTTTGCACAGTTTCTGTATAAATTTAATAAAGTAATTCTTCTTTTTTCTTTCTTTCTTTTTTTTTTTTTGAGACAGAGTCTCACTTTGTCACCCTTGGTAGAGTGCCGTGGTGTCACAGCTCACAGCAACCTCAAACTCTTGGGCTTAAGTGATTCTCTTGCCTTAGCCTCCCAAGTAGCTGGGACTATAGGCGCCCACCACAACACCTGGTTATTTTTAGAGATGGGGTCTCACTCTTGTTCAGGCTGGTCTTGAACTCGAGAGCTCAGGCAATCTACCACCTAGGCCTCCCAGAATGCTAGAATTTATAGGCATGAGCCACCACTCGTGGTCTGAATGAAGTATTTCTATTTCAGAATTAAATGTCAGTATTTTTTTTTTTTTTTTAGACAGAGTCTCAAGCTGTCACCCTGGATAGAGTGCTGTAGCATCACAGCTCACAGCAACCTCCAACTCCTGGGCTCAAGTGATTCTCCTGCCTCAGCCTCCTAAGTAGCTGGGACTACAGGCACCCACCACAATGCCTGGCTATTTTTTGGTTGCAGCCATCATTATTGTTTGGCGGGCCGAGCTGGAATCGAATCTGCCAGCTCAGGGTGTATGTGACTGGCACCTTAGCCGCTTGAGCCACAGGTGCCGAGCCTAAATGTCAGATCTTTAAAGAGAAAAATAGCAAGAAAAAAATTCTATCTAAATTGTTAAAAGTTGTCGGGTGTGATGGCTCATGCCTATAATCCTAGCACTCTGGGAGGCCAAGGCGGGTAGATTACTTGAGCTCACAAGTTCGAGAGCAGCCTGAGCAAAAGCCAGACCCTGTCTCTACTAAAAATAGAAAAAACTGAGGCAAGACGATCACTTGAGCCTGAGTTGGAGGTTGTTGTGAGCTATGACACCATGGCACTCTACCCAGGGTGACAACTAGAGACTCTGTCAAAAAAAAAAAAAAAAAAAAAAAAAAAAGGTAGTTGACGTAAGCAAAGATCTATAATGCCAAAATCTTAAATCTTAATTCCCTTATTTTGTTGCTTACTTCTTTTTTTCAGGTATTAGATCAAATTTTCACCCACATAAGAAAAAACCTGCACAAATTGTGGACAGATGATTAAATAAATGAAGATGAAAAGATAGGACTGATTATATTCAGCTTGAGAATGCTAACTTTCTGATGAAAACACCAGTTACTATCTCAACATAACACAAGTCAAAGGATTAGTGATTCTCATTTCCTTTTTGTGATACTCTCAATTTTCAAAGCTCTCAAAACAAATCTTCAGTTAATGTTTTCCCAGTAGTGTCATGAATTAGCTAGTATGAAAAAAAATGACTTAAGTTTCCTTTTCTATAGCCAATTAATATAAACAGCTTTCTTACTAATTTCCTAAATTCTCAAATAACATGCAGAACAATATTTTAAAATTTTATAAAAGCTCAGGGTTACAAGAGCTGGAGGTTGCTGTAAACTGTGATGCTATGGCACTCTACCAAGGGCAACATACTGAGACTCTATCTTAAAAAATAAATAAATAAATAAATAAAAACTCAGGGTTAAATGCAATGTTTATGACATTCATTATCTCTTTTACTGTATATCTAAGAAAAAAAATCTTGGCTATTTCAATCAATATTCCTTTCTGAAGCATTAAAAGGTTAAGAAAATAGAGAATTATTAAAATAATATGCATAATAGTCTTTTGAAAAAAGGAATGGTTTGAGGCACAGTTTCACTATGTTGCCCTTGGTAGAAGTGCCATGGCATCATAGCTCACAGCAACCTTAAACTCTTGGGCTTAAACTATTCTCTTGCCTTAACCTCTCAAATAGCTGGGACCACAGGCATCTGCAGCAATGCCCTGCTATTTTTTTGTTGTAGTTGTTGTTGTTTAGCAGGCCTGGTTGGGTTTGAACCCGCCAGCCCCAGTGTATGTGGCCGGTGCCTTACCCACTGAGCAACAGGCACCAAAACCTGTTTTCATTCTTATCTGAAAAAACAAAGAACAGTTTTGACCTTTTTCCCATTTGTACAATGGAGATACCATTCTCTATAATTATAATAATGTTAACAAGACAATGAAACATACTAAACTCTGGGTTCTCAGAAAAAATTACTCACTGAAGGACAAAATCTATTTCTTGATAATGTTCATAGGTAGCTTTTAAATCAAAGCTTAAGCCCTCTGAGACTTGGTGGACCCACAGTTGAGATAATTTGACTAAGAATATTTTATAAGTTTGAAAAGTTTCTTCTAGGCTGACTTTTCCCTACTTAAGTAACAAATTATTGCAATAAACCCAAGGAAAATACATTTATTAAAATTTTAAGATATTTACACACCAAATATAGCAATAAGTGGAAGAAGTCTGAAATGACAACCACCCATTTGTCTGACTTCACAAAACAAAGAACTGTCCTGTGTGTTTGTTTAACTGAATTAACTGAGCTCTGAATCCTAAGACTCACATAATATTCTGTCAGAGCACAGTTTGGACAAAATCACTTGACAGCACTCTGTTAAGGATACTAGTTGCATCCAGGTAAGATCCAAAAGGAATAAATCAATCCAAGTTTTATCATTAAAAACTTTATGTTTGCTGTCATTAATATGTAAGGAATTTTGTGCTATTCCAAACATTGCAGCAACTAGAAGAAACATTTTAAGAAAAGCATTAATCTAATCTTCTCCAAAAGGGCTGCATTAACGTACTATTCCACCAGAATCTGAAGGAAAGAAAGTAAGTACAAGTCACAAGACTTTAGGAATAATGGGATTAAGAATGAAAGTCACTGTTCAATCTTTAGCCACTTTTGACAGTCATTTATTCAGCAGGACTTACCCATTTCCCTACCTCAAATTTGTTCCCAACTTTTCTCAACATCCACCTCCAAAATCTGCTCATTTTTACATAACCCATTCAGCAAAAATTAAAGTCTGCCACCTGAGTCAAACAAATCTCAGAAGTCTTTTTTTTGAGACAAAGTCTCTAGCTGTCACCCTTGGTAGAGTGCCGTAGCATCACAGCTCACAGCAACCTCAAACTCTTGGGCTTAAGCGATTCTCTTGCCTCAGCCTCCTAAGTAGCTGGGATTACAGGCACCTGTCACAACGCTTGGCTATTTTGTTGTTGTTGTTGTTGTTGCAGTTGTCATTGTTGTCTAGCTGGCCCAGGCCAGGTTCGAATTTGCCAACTTTGGTGTTAGGTGGCTGGCACCATAACCACTGTGCTATAGGCGCCAAGCCAAGAAGTCTTAATGCATATTGCCACATTTATAAAGTTTTTTTTTTCTTTTTTTTTACAAAACTAGAATCATAACTACAAAACTCTTATTTTTCAGCAGACTGATTTTTAACATTCATTATAAGATTTACTTTTACTTCATCTTTACAAAAGTTCTTTGGAGTGGATATTAACTTTCTTTTTATATCCAAAATTATGTAACTTTTTAAAGGCTAGGTCAAAACCCATGTATTTTATTACCTCCTACATCAGTTCTTAAATTATAAATAAATAACCTCAATCAACTAGTATGATGTAAGAAATTCCTATGAGTGGTCATACTTAATAAAAATTCATTATCTCACGATGTTAAAAGTTCTAAGGCTACAAATTAAAGATCATCCAATACTGGTGTCACCCTATACTCTTGTGAGATGAAACTTAATACAGAAAGGCGCTATTAGGTTAAAACCAACAATCCTCATTTAGTGTTATGATTAGTTCACTTCTTGTTTAAAATCGCAAGTTTCCGCCTCATAATAAATCACTCAATAGAAATACTACACATTAGCCAAATCATGTTAACTGAATTAGCAAATTAAACTACTCAGACACCCAAAGCTAACTGAAAAGTGATTAACTATGCACAGCAAATGAAAATAGCATAATTTCTCTAATATGTATCAAAGGTATCAAAGCAATGATAGGTAATCATTTCAAATAACAAAGACTTTGAAAATATTTTCAATTGAAAATCGTTTTCTTAGCAAAAGATAACTAGAGAAATAAAGTCTGTAGATTCTGATTTTATTCACAGTATTTTTAATATAAGTCTGTGAACCAGGTGTTACATGAATCAATTATTAGTATAAAGCAGTGGGTTTCAAGGGATTGCCTTTTCCCACAGTCTTGGAGTTGAATAAAAGTGAAATCTAGCATAGGGTACAACCTTAGCCTGGGGAACAACTTGGCTATTTAGCCAGCTATACCTTTAGAGGCTACTCTGTGTCAAAATAAATCTTAATGAATCTTCTCTGAAAGAATATGAGTTATAAGAACTAAGGAACAAAAACAGTTTCCCTGATACCCCTATTCCTAGGAGGAATAAACATATGTGTACATTTGCAAGAATTATAAGAAAATAAATACAACCACAGTAGCCCTTGCTTGCCTTAGGGCTAAACCTTAATTCATCTCATACCTTCATCCCAGGTCTTTTAGTAGTTGTTAAATTATGAGGTCCAAATATGCTTTTGTCCCTATTCTTTTTCTATTTCTTAATTCAGTATAGCTTGCACCACAGGATGAGGTTTCAAATTCTGCTTATTCTCTTCAGCAATCAAAACTGTACTTTAATTTCTAAGATTTTTTTTTTTTTTTTTTTTTTTTTGAGACAAGAGTCGCACTCTGTTGCTCTGGGTAGAGTGCCATGGAGTTATCATTGATCACAGCAACCTTGGTCTCGCCGGCTCAAGCGGTCCTCCTTCTCAGCCTCCACAGTAGCTGGAACTATAGGTGCCCACCACAATGCCTGACTAGTTTTTCTATTTTTAGTAGAGAGAGAGAGGGGGGTCTCTCTTTTTTGAGACAGAATCTTACTTTGTCGCCCTCAGTAGAATGCTGTGGAGTCATAGCTCATAGTAACCTCAAACTCTTGGCTCAAGATAGTTTGCCTTTGCCTCCATAGTAGCTGGGACTATAGGTGCCCGCCACAATGCCTGGCTATTTGTAGAGACAGGGTCTCATTGTAGCTTAGGCTGGTCTCAAACTCCTGCGCTCAGGCAATCCGTCCACCTCATCCTCAGAAATGCTAGGATTACAAGCATGAGCTACCACACCCAGCCAATTTCTCAAGTCTCTGATGGACAAAATTAACAGATTTTCCCGCCCCTGGAGCTTAGAAATCTTCTAAATCTCAGCTTAACCTGCTTTTAAAATCACTGTAAAAGTAAAAGCTGAAGAATTTACTGGAATAATTAGCGAATAAATCATGTTTTACAAAAGTGCTACTTATAGTAACCAAACATCCAAGTTAATGAATTTCTAGAAATATTAAAGAAATTCACTGAGATAAAGAAAATCTTCCTAAGCTTTAATGAAGGACTACTTGTAGTTTCCCAAAGGGTTATGGAAAAATGTAACTAATCTACAATTCAGGCAAGATTTATGTATCATAATGAGATGAAGAGGTACCCAGGTGAAAAAATATTTTTTGAAAAGTGGAATTAGAAGCTTCCACAGCAATTAATATACAACACATAATAGAGAAAATTAGCAAATACCTGAACTGAAGTGGTGGATTCCTGTAAACGGCCACTAGCAACTGCTCCTTTGGAAGTTGCTAAAGGGACACTGGGCGTTTTGGAGGTTCCTGGAGTATCAATATTTTCATCTGTCCTATGTGACTGCCAGGCTTCCTTTCGATGATAAGATTCAGTAGCCTGCTGGTCTCCAAAAGCAGCCCAAGAACAACTATCTTTTTGCTCATCTTCAAAAGCATGCCAATCTACAACTTGGTTAGGACCAGCTGAACTGAAGTCTGCAAAATCATCTGAGTCTTGAAAAGCATTACTGTCATCCTCAATATTTGGCATAGAATTAAAGTCTCCAAACTCACCTTCTTGCCCATTTTTCAGTTTTGAAACAGGGTCACTGCTTGTCCCACAAGACTTTCTTGCCAACTGACATCCCTCTGATAAACTATCAAAAGTCTGTTTTAGTTCTGACGTGGTAAATATCACTTCCTCTTGGCAGGAAATAGCATTTGTATCTCCAAATTCTCCAAAGTCATCACCTGGACCTGGTTCACTAAAATGTGGAAAATGCTCTGAGGACTCTTCAACAGTGGCATCACTCACTGAATCTTGAGTACCAGTAACCAAAGGTGGAGTTGTGCCGCTGGCTGTGCCAAAGTCACCAAAATCATCATCATTGGTATCATTGCAAGTTACAAAGTCATTACTACTGTCTCCATTTTTAACATGAACAGAATCATCCAAAACATTTTCTTCTGTGGGATCAATGTTTGGGCTTTGGAAATTAGTAAACTTTATACTTTCTTCTTTGGAAGAACCAACTTCGTCATCAGCATCAGAAGTTTTAATAGAATCCATGCATAGGTCAGCACATTTAGGAGTAAATAAATCAAGTTTTTCTTCAGTTTTATATTGTTCTCTCTTAATGGCTTCTGAATTATCAGCTGAGTCTATCAAACTCTTAGCCTTTGACTGAACACTTGAATTTAAAAATTCATCCTGTTGCAGTGTTGAAAGGCCTTGTTTTTCAACACTAAACCCTCTGTTAGACATGATGCTGATTTCTGAAACACAAACTCGATCCTTTCCACCAGTATCTCCTTTATTGTCAAAGCTTCTACCCAAAGACAATTCTTTTATAGAATTCAGTTCATTGACTCTGTTAATTTTATTGTTTTCCTGGATGGTTAGTGCTTCTCTATCATTTAAAACTGCATGTCCCATCTCTTCTAGTTGTATCCTTTCCTTTTTGGAAAATGTGGCAAAATCTGCAAATTCCTCAGCAGGGCTAGGTACAGAGTCTAAATTATACTCAGTACTATGAGTGCTAAGAGGCTTCTGTCCCTTTGAACCAGCTACATTGTCTAGATCATCTGTTCCCTGAGGATTTACAGTTTCCAATACTGCAAACCCATTTGTTAGAATCTCCAGACAAGGAGGCTTTTCACCATTGCAGCTCTCTAACCGTTTGTTTTGATGAACATTCATATCAGTTCTAAAATCTCCTGGAGAGAAACTTTCAGGTGTTCCAACATTCTGTCTCTGCTCCACTACTTTATTTAAATTTCCTAGATTTTCCGTGACATCAATGGAAGTATCTAAAGTTTTGGATGAAATTATTTCTTTGCTGGTGGTAGAAAGTAAAACATCAGACTGTCCTTTTACAGGAGTAGAAAGTTCAGTAGCGATGTCCTTATCGTTACCATTTGTAATGGACTTAAAGCTCGTAAGGCTACCTACATTTTCTGAGAAATCATGAATTGGCATAAAATGGTTTGAAGGAACAAACTCTTCCTTGGGATGAGTATAATCTGGTGCATCAAAATCAACAAATCCTACACCAGAAGGGCTAACTTCTGAAAACCCACCAAATTCCCCAAATTCATCATCGTCATCATCCTCTGCTCCATTGTCTAGTGGTGGTGGGGATGAAGAGTACATTCGAATGATGTCTGGCTCCATTGTTCAGCTGCTTTCAAATCATTAATTTACACCTGTAAAAAAGAACAGATTATTTTTTTTTTGAACAAGATCTTTCAAAATTCTCTCAAGGCTACTTTAAAACAATGAAAATTTACACTACTCTGTTTCATCTTTTAAAGTATTATTTTTTGTAAAATTACTTTACAAAGCCTTTTTTCCTAATGGAAAAAATTCTCTTTTCTAATGTATGGTACCAAAGGTATTGGTAGTAAATTAATGAATTTGGAGATTCTAAAAATTTAATATGTACTTACAAAAGTACACCTATAAACTTCTCTCTAGGACACTTACTTGTTCTGTTAAATTCTCTTACACATTCATTGAGGACTCAGGGCTTGCATTATGAATTTGTATGAGTTTTTTTAATAATTAAAAAACAAGAAAATTTTATTTCTAATAATTGCTAAAAATATTTTCTTCACTTTACTTTCAAATGCTTATTTCTGACCCAAATTAATTTTTAATAACATTTAACTTTGAAATTGTTTAAGACTCAAGAAGTTGCAAAAAATAGAAGACATCTCGTCTATTCCATCCAGCTTCCTCCAGTGGCAATATAGTAAAGAACTATAGTTTATAGTCAAACTAGGAAACTAACATCAGTGCAATATTATTAAGTCAGGTACAGACCTTGTTTGGATTTCATCAGTGGTGTGTGTGCTGTGTGTATGTAGCTTTATAAAATTTTACCATGTGTATTGATTAATCATCATTACAGCTGAGATAACAACTGCACTGTCAATACAAAGAATGGCTGTGTTCTTGTGTTATATCTTAATGGTAACCCTTCCCTAAATCCTAAATGGAAGCTGCCTGGATTATTCTATTCCTCTGTGCTAAAGTCAAAAGTGCCACAAGTCAGACTTAACATTTAAAACAAAGGGACTAGCAACCTAAGTCCTAGAATAAAAACAGACTATAAATAATGAATTGATACTTCTACAACTCACAGTTGCCAAGTTAAGATATGTGGGGAAAGCATTTACTATAATATCCAAACAGTTTTGCAAGCTAAAAAAAGTCACTTTCTTCCAATTCCCAGAATAAAATTTCTCAAGATCTTCCAGTTTTAGTTGAGGGTACCTTAGAAACCACATAATTTAATTTAGAGATGAGGAAAATGAAACCTACTGGTGAGCAACCTTCTCAAAGTTTGTTCATATAGCAGATTAGTGAAGAATAGCTTCAAAATTTTGAAAAGGATCTTTCAGGTCAATGACTAGTCAGTCACTGACAGTTATCTTAAACAAATGAGCAAGTCACAAAAAAAGGAAAAATTCATTATAAAGTATCTATTTTAAATTATCTTCCTTACTGGGCGGCACCTGTGGCTCAGTGGGTATGGCACCAGCCCCATATACAGAGGGTGGCGGGTTCAAACCCGGCCCCAGCCAAACTGCAACAAAAAAATAACCGGGCATTGTGGCAAGTGCCTGTATCATTCTACCAAGGGTGATAAAGTGAGACTCTGTCTCTACAAAAAAAAAAAAAAAAATTACTGGGCAGCGCCTGTGGCTCAAAGGAGTAGGGCACCAGCCTCATATGCCGGAGATGGCAGGTTCAAACCCAGCCCTGGGCAAAAACTGCAAAAAAAAAAAAAAATCTTCCTTATAAAATCAGTACCATAAAGAAGGAAGTAACTGCTTTAGCTCTGGGACACTATTCTGCTGCTGATTTAAAAAGGGAAAAAATGGTAAAAGAAACAAATAAATCCCATTTTCTTCCTATCTAATGTCCTGATGATGGCTTCTAATGCTTAGTGTACAAGGTAATTTGACCTCTGTTTCCCTTTAATTATGAAGTTCCCATCATTTAAAAACACTATAGGTGGTTCACACCTATAATCCTAGCACTTTAGAAGGCTAAGGTGAGTAGATTCCTTGAGCTTAGGAATTCAAGATGCCGTCTCTACTTAAAAAATGGAAAAAATAGCTGGGCACTGTGGCAGGCACCTGTAGTTTTGGCTACTTGGGAGGCTGAGGCATGAGGATCTTTTGAGTCGATGAGTTTAAGGTTGCTGTGAGCTATGCCACAACCCTACCCAGGGCAACAGAATAAGGTTCTCTTGCTCCAAAATAAATAAATAAATAAATAAATAAATAAATAAAAATAAAAACACTTTGCAATTGTTAATCAGAGTGTGGGGAAAGGAACTCTTGCTCCCACACACTGATAGTGGGAGTATAAACTGTTATAAGCCTTCCAGAAGGTAATCTGGCCATACTCTGCAAACTCCTTTAAAAAGAAATCTAAAATAGGGCACTGGCCCCATATGCTGGAGGTCGTGGGTTCAAACCCAACCCCAGCCAAAAACTAAAAAAAAAAAAAAAAAAAAAAAAGAAATCTAAAGTAAAATGCTCCAAGGGGATTATTTAAGCAATTATACCCTTATAATAGCATATTATGCAGCCATTAGTCCATGATTCCTTTTTCTATAATTTAAAAGCATTCAGATGATGGGGACATATCAAAAGGACACTAAAGCCAGCCTGAAGGGGCCGCTACTAGTCAAATCAGGAACAATTTAAGCACCAAAAGAAAGATAATAGATTGTAACTCATTGAATAAAACTATAAACTGAGTCCTCACATACATAAATATAAAAGTAAATAAACAGCTAGATGAGGAATAGGATATTTGCATAGTTTCAAAGTACCTCCCCACAAGATACTTCATTACAAAGGGAAAAAGTTTAACTTTATATCATGAAGTCTGACACTATCTTAATCAAGAGATCAATGTGAATATCATTAATGAAATCATGCACCATGTGATGAGACACAATGAGGATAGAAGATCACCTCTCAAATATTCCTGTCAAAAATATATAACTTAAACTCATGAGGAAACTTCAGACAAAAATCAAACTGAGAGACAGTCTACAAAATAACTGGCTTGTAATCTTCAAAAAATCAAGGCCATGAAAGTAAAGACTGAAGAACTGTTTCAAATTGAAGAAAAATAAGGAGACGTGAAAGGTTAATCCAACACTTGCTCTCTACTGGGACCCCCTTTCTATAAGGGTCATCTCTAGTAGATCCTCTTTCTATGATGGTCTTTATTGGGATGATTATGACACTTGAACAGAGTACAAAAAAATCAGTGGCAATTTATGTATTAATGTTAACTTCTTGATTTTGATGGTAATATAGCTCTGTAAGAGAATGTCCCTGGTTAGTAGGAAACACACACTGAAATACTTGGTGATAGGGCATCAGGTTGGCAACATAGTCTCAAATTGTTCTAGAAAAAAGTTATTTTTATTGAACTGCAACTTTTTATGAGTTGATTATTTCAAAAAGAAAAACCTTATAATCATTCAAAAAGATTTAGATGTTGGCATTTAAATATGCAATTTTAGAATATGTTACTTATACAATAACACATTTTTAAAAATTGTGATAAAAATGCATAATTATCATTTTAATTATTTTTTTTAACATTGTTTCAATTTTTATTATACAACAAATTAGTTATTCTGCAACATTTATTTGCCACCTACAATTACACCATATACTGGACTAAGCATTCTGATTTAGATTTTTTTTTAGGAAAAAACCAGTGTCGCATTGTCTAGTGGGAGAGTTAGATGTGTAAAATGATTGTCACAATGCAATATGAAAAGAATTATGAAAAGTGCATATAACTTGTGTCTTCTTTTAAATTATTTCCTTAGGATAA